>NC_051167.1:145301672-145519172 GCF_013339725.1 Rhipicephalus microplus
AAATGGGCGCGCGTAGAGGTAAGGCCTGAACTTTGTAATTGCCGACGTTACCGCGAAAGTGGCCGCGCCAAAAAAGAAGCGAGCCGCGTGGCTCCTGTAGCGCGAGCCAAGAGGTATTTCAGAACGGCTTAGCTCTTGGCCTGGCTGGATGCTGCAGCGGTGACTCCGCCTACGCCTGCGTCCTCAAAGGAAGCTGTGACCTCGGCGCGGGCTCATTGCAGCGCCTCGCCCCTCTTTCCTCGACAGGATCTCAATATACATCAAGATCAGCGCGCAAACGGACACGAAAAACCAGAAAGAACCTGTCTCGTGTACTTAATCCAACTAGCCTAGTTTACCACATCATTTCAATAGAGAAATACTGATGTAACTGAAAATTACTCTCGCGATACTGTTCCATTGTGATGCAGTCTAGCACTATTATTGGTGGCCCATAAAGTGCCCTTTATGTGGAATACGTGCAAACATACCATAGCCAACATAGATAGAGAGAAGGATTTCTCGCCAAAACATGGTTAAGGTCTTCAGCCTTCAGTGGCTGTATTAAGACTGACAATGGCGATTGGAGGTTCTCTGCGAAATAAGCTCTGCTTTCGGAAGGACATGCCTGCATCTCATATCACCAAAGGTCTCCTCGCGAGAAAATGATGATATCTGGGGCTTAACGTCCCAAAGCCACCAAATTATTATGAGAGACGCCGTATTGAAGGGCTCCGAAAATCTCGACCACCTAGAGTTCTTTACCATGCACCGAAATCTGAGCACATGGACCTACAGCATTTTCGCCTCCATTCGAAATGCAGCCGAGATGAAATCCCGCGCCCTGTGGAGTCAGCGCCCGAGTACCTTAGGCGCTACACCACCGCGGCGGGGCTCCTCGTGAGAAAAGGCTATTTGGATGAGCCCCCGGGCCAGGCGACAGCGTATAAGCGTTTTATGACCTGGTGTGCCACGACCAAGTTCTTAACGTACATTGTCTTGTCCTTCTTCGTCCAGCTTGGTTCTGGTGATAGGCCATTCCAGCTGAACCACTGTCCTCAGTATCTTCATCTGTGTACTTTGTAAACTAGCCACTTTAGCGAGAGCTCTATAGCCATCCCTCTACGCATATTCAGCAACCCGACCATGGTCACCACTGACCAGCACCAAATGGGACATCGTCACAACTAGCACAGGAAAAAGTTTGAGTTCATGGCTAAACACTTTGAGTGAATTCAGCGCGATACAACGGGGAACAGGTAATGACGGGACACGAGCATCAGCGCTAATCTCACAAATGACTTTATTAGCATATGAACATATATTTCAAAGCCCATTCTACGGCCACGTAAAAAGACGCTGACGACATCCAGTACACGATAAAAATAAGAAGTTAAATATGATTAAAAACTACTGCATTCTTTGGTTGGTAAGAACTTTATTGGAAGTCCGGCAGAGCTTTCGCCGACCAGACCTTAGGTCTCCCGCGTGGAGACGTCAAGACCTTGTCTGACTGCCGCCTCTCGGGCCTGCTGGATGGCCCAGAGTTGGTCACCGAAGCTAGGGCTGCACAGGGCAGCGGCCAACCACGGCGGAAGGGTTCCGGATTTACCACCTTGCGGATTTTTAGCGCAGTCCCAGAGCATGTGATTTAATGTGGCAACCTCACTATGGCATATCTTGCATATATTCGTCGAATATATATTGGGGTATAGTCTGTTAAACAGCGATGGGCTGGGATACGTGTGCGTCTACAGCTGTCGTAAAGACACCACCTGCATACTGTTCAGCTTCTCGCTGGTTGGAGGGAAGGTTCGGCAGGCCAGGTGGGAAGCCTTGATAATTTGATTATAAATCGTCAAACGGTCTTTGGTGTTTCCCCATAGAGGACGGTCGCCGGCGCGGTTCACGAGCTCTCGCGCCTTGGCATGTGCCATCTCGTTTAGGTTGTGGTGTGTCTCCGATACCTCTCCCATGTGAGCCGGGAACCACAGGAGTCTGGTTTGAAGCTTTGTCTTTTGATAAAATTTTCTATTACGCAGGACTTTGGCCGCTCGTTGTGAGATCCATCCTTTGGCGATGTTTCTTACTGCTTCCTTCGTAACAGAGGACAGTAGTGCATAACGCATCCGTGAGCGCGAGCGCCACTGCTACTTCCTCCGCTTCTTGTGCGTGGTCACATCGAATACTTGCTGATATTCTCGTTTCGCCTTTCCAATTGACGACCATGACTGCAAATCGCAAGCGGTCTGCGTATTGAGCGGCGTCAACGAACCGCAGTTCCCATTTCGTCGGCGTTAGTGCGCAAGAGAGCTCTTGTCCTGGCCACTCTTCTGCCCGGGTTGTGTTCCGGGTGAACGTTGCGTGGAATTGGCTCAACCCTTATCATTTGTCGGATCGCGTCTGGCACAGCGACTTTCTGGCTTTGTTCGGTGAAGTAACGGATGCCGAGACAGTCAGTCAGTCAGTCAAAGGAACTTTATTTGGTCCTGAGAAGACGAGAATGCCCCCGTCAGGAGGTACCGTCTGGGGGCCCCGCCCTCGATGGCACCGGGAGGTTAAAGCCCTCGGCGACCTCGCGGGCTCTCTGGACAGCCCTTAGCTGCTGGTCCTTTGCGGAGCTGGTGATAAGCTGGAGCCAGTCTTCCTCAGAAAAGGGAGACCCTGAGCCGCCGTGAGAGTCGTGACTCTGTCACAGCATGTGCTGGAGCCTGCATCTCGGTTGACCACAGCGCGGACAGCGTGGGTCTATTCCGTCTACGAATTTTGACCAAATAAACGGACATAAAATACGTGTTTGTTTGTAACATTCACAGGGTGATTGCCTGTGGTCTGTTTAGATGTGCGTGTGGAAGCGGAAACTTCCTACGTCATAGCTGATAGTGCTTACAGACCTCGTTGAAAGTGAGAAGAGGGTCCCTTTGCCACTGCCCTCCCTCAGCCTCCGAGTGCCCACTTCCGGCGCGGTGTGTGAGACCTCGCGCCTGGGAGTGTGCAAGTTCGTTGGCGTTTGGGATGGTTTCGTGAGCATCACTGCCCACATGACCAAGGAACCAAATTATATGCCTTTCGCCTGTCCAAGATGCTGCAGAGAGAACGCGTGTGGCTTCTTTGCACACCAAGCCTTTCATAAATACTCTAGTGGCGGCTCGCGAGTCCGTGTAAAATAGTAGAACGGTTCGTTGTGCCCATGGCGATGGCCACTGCCACCTGTTCAGCTTTGTCGGCATCCGAATTTTTGAGCGTAAGTGATGTCAGCAGCTCTCCTCGTAATGACGTAGCTGCTGAAACAAAATGATTGGAAGCTGCGTATTGCGCTGCGTCAACGAAGGCGACATTGTCCTCAATCGTAGCCGCTGTTTGAAAAAGGGCTCTGGCCCTTGCTTTGCGTCTGCCGCAGTTGTATTGGGGGTGCATGTTTCTAGGTACCTGAAATACTGTATACATTTCCCTGACTTTGATAAGGAGCACGGACTCCCTCTGTCTGGCAATGGGAGACCCTATACCAATATGTGCTAGTAACTGTCTGCCAGCCTCCATGGAAGCCAGTCTTGCAACTTGGGCAACCTGTTGTGCCTATACTATTTCGCTGAAGATGTTGTGGACACCCAGCGCCAACAGATGTTCTGTACTGGTGCTCTGTGGGAGACCCAGTACCTTTTTTATGTTCTTGCGAATTAGTCGTTCTAATCGGGCTTCATCCCTCCTGCTCCACTTGTGGGCCAGGGCGATGTAGTTGATGTGGCTCATTAGGAAGGCGTGAAAAAGTCTACGAAGGTTCTCCTTAGATAACCCCCTCATTTGTTGACCTACCTCGTGATTAATTTTGTCATGAAATTGTCTTTGGCTGCGGTGCGTTCTAATGTGCAGGCGTTACTGCCATCCTCCTCCAGGAACATACCGAGGACTCGAACTTTCTTTACGATCGGAACAATAGAACCATTCGTTGTGGTGATCAAGATATCGGGAAACTTCCTTTCTTTGCACCGATTGTTGGCCGGTAAAGGAGCAGTTTCGATTTATTAGCCGACAAGCAGAGTCCTGCCTTGTGAAGAAAATCTTCGACAACCCTGATCGCTGTTTGTAATCGCTCTTCAATTTGCCCATCAATACCTCCCTCGCACCAGACGATGATGTCGTCAGCGTAGAAAGCGTGACCGAGACTTTCAATCTCGGCCTGACTGTGGGAAAGTGCTCTCAGCGATAAGTTAAATAGAAATGGGGATAGCACTGCCCCTTGTGGAGTGCCTCTGGGTCCAAGATCAAACATCTTCAAGCCAAGAGATCCTAGGTGAATGGTA
This sequence comes from Rhipicephalus microplus, assembly GCF_013339725.1. Classification (NCBI taxonomy): domain Eukaryota; kingdom Metazoa; phylum Arthropoda; class Arachnida; order Ixodida; family Ixodidae; genus Rhipicephalus; species Rhipicephalus microplus. Next base: position 145,305,953 of record NC_051167.1, read on the forward strand.
GCTTTTCTGTACTTAAGAAATGAGCTGATGTAGTTGTAAAAAAGTTCTCCTAGACCCGCTTCTTTAATGGAATGAAGTATGTGAGAGTGTTTGAACTTGTCGAAGGCCTTTTCCAGGTCAAGTGCCAGAACAGCTCTGGTGTTTCTGGAGACCCTGCCAATGATCTTGTGTTTTAAAAGCAACATTACATCCTGCGTTCACATGGACGGCCTGAATCCAATTAGATTAAATGGGAAGAGGTTCCTTTCCTCAGCCAATTTAGTGGCCCGCTTGAGGATAACGGTCTCGGCGACCTTCCCTACACATGAAGTGAGAGATATCGGCCGGAGCGAGCCAAGCTCCAGGGGTTTCTCTGGCTTCGGAATGACGATGACGGTCGTGTCGCGCCGCTCTATTGGAACCTCGCCGGTCTCCCACACCTCGTTGATTTTATTCGTTAGAAGGTCGATATCCTCGTCAGGTAAATTCTTTAAGAGTTCGTTACTGATCCCAGCGGGACCCTGAGCTGATCTGCCGTTAAGCTCATGTAGAACCTCTCGTACCTCTGCACACGTGAAGGGGGAACTAAGAGGGTCTGTTCCGTTCTCTGGCAAAGCAGGAGGGTAGTCATTGTGTGAGGCGGGTTCTGTGCAAAGATATCTCGAGGCGAGCTCATCGATAATTTATGTTTCTGTCAGACCAGAGTTCTTTAGGTTGTGGATAAGTCTGTCAATTGTAAGCTGCTGATTGGTTTTGAACTGTTTATCTCCCAGTAGATGTTTGAGGAGGTTCCACTTCGGACCACTCCTCATTTGCCTGTCGACGACATTGCATACTTCGTCCTATTGCTGTCGAGCTAGCGTTTCACTATGCTCATCTATCTGTCTATTAAGTTCAGCAATTTTTTGCGTAGGCATCGGTTAGTTTCTGCGTTTTCCATTGAGCCTGCAGCGAGTTTTTAGCTTCCGGAAGGTGGGCTAATCGACTGTCCATGCGCTTTATCTCTCTTTCTGTCTTCACTTCTTTTGTGGAAGCAGCAACGCCTTCTTTGAGGCGAATGATTAATTCGTTTAACGTGTTGTATTTATTCTCGTCTTGCTTTCTGACAGCTCTAAAAAGGTCCCAATCTGTTACGTGATTTTTTTGGGCGGTGGTGACGAGATTCTTATCGCGAAGTTGGTAATGTAGTGATCACTACTAAGATTCTCTTGTAAGTAAGTTCATAAGGGTTCCTCTGCATTTCTAACCATGGTCAAATCTGGTGTGGTATCCCTGCTGACCGAATTGCCTATTCTGGTGGGGTATTGTGGATCGGTGACCAATGTGAGACCACAAGCTATGATCTGTGCTGCGAGGGCTTTGCCTTTTGCGGTATCCTTGATATAGCCCCAATCTTGATGATGTGCGTTAAAGTCCCCTGCTATGATGAGCGTTCGATCACCTGCAATTTTACACGCTTTGTTGAAAAGAGCATAAAACGTCTCTTTTCTGTCGGCTGGTGAGCTGTAAACGTTTAAAATAAAAACGGATTGCTTAAGTTTAGCGTTCGGGATGAGCAAGATCATGATCTGTTCCATTTTTAAGTCCGGCCTAACGTCATGACGTAAATAGGCGAGATGCTTTGAGACGAGTGCCGCTATACCCCTCTTGCCCTCCTTGAAATACGCTTCTGCACGATAGTGATGAAGAGCGATGACATCGGTGAGCGTTTCCTGGAGGAGGATTACTGATGGCCTTTCGGTAGCAAAGCTAAAAAAGTGCTGCAGTACTGCCTTTCTTTTGCGGAAGCTGACGCAATTCCATTGCCAGATTACTAGATTACTTGCATTATCCATTTTACTGACTCGAAGGGGGTGTACCAAGCAGTGCGTGCTGCCTGTATGATTCCAAAATTTGAAGCCTCGCAGTGTGCTCGGTCAGTTGGAGCCTAATAGAAGTAATTTCAGCAATAACGTTGCAGTGTTTTGATTGTCATCACGGGACGGCTTTCTGCTCTCCCATAGTTGAGTACATCGTACTCTAAATCGTTAACAACTTTTTCTAAACACATAACGCCATTTCTTAGCTTTTCAAGCAGTGTTTGGATGCTTGAGACATCAAGCGCCTCCTCGTCCATGGGCTCAGGGCCTGCCCTGCGTTTCTCGCCTCTGTTGACAGATGCTGTGGCTGCGGTAGCTTGATCGCTAGACACACACTCTCGCTGCTGCATTTCTTGCAAGATTGACTTTAAATCAGCTAATTCCTGTCGGAAGAGGCGCGTTCTCGCGCTCTAGTGATTGTATTTTGTCTCGCATTTGCTGTGACAGTTGCCCTGGTTGCGCGGGGGCATGGGCCTCACCTGTTCCGGCTACCTTGTCCGCCCAGGTAAGTTGCGAGTTGAAGCCACCCCGGGAACTCCGAGAGCGTTCCTTGGAGCAGCCACAGCTGGTTGCTTGGTCGGAGTGGCGATTTCCCGGTCTCCGGCGTTGCTCGTACCGTTCTTCGTCTTGTGACCGCCTTTTCTTCTTTTTCTACGTCGCCTTCTTACAACGTAGGGAACTTGTTATCTGTTCTTGCAGGTACGGTCACCGGTGAGATAAGCGTCTCCGCATAGCGCGCACTTCGGTTGCACACATTCGTGTCCATTTGCGATTATCGAAGTCCCGTACTTTTCACACACTTTTTCAGTCGGTCTAGGGCAGACATCGTGCCTGTAGCCGATTCGGCCGCAGTTACGGCAAGTGTCGATTTGCCTCTTGTACAGTGTAAAGCGTTGGGGCCGCAGTGAACATAGTTGGGCACTTTCATGCCGTTGAAGAGTACAATCACGGTAGGGGTCTCCTTTATGCGCCTGACTCCGAGCACCATCCGGTTTCTAGCTGTGACAAAAAGGCTTTGCAAGCGCAGGTTCGGCCATATCGGTGTCGATGCCTCTGACCACACCTCTACAGGTATTTTCCGGAGGTGTATTGTAAGTCGAGATAGAGTGTTTTTTATCTGCCAAGAATATTTCCTGCACTTTGCAGTATGCATTGGGATTCGATTCGGAGGGTGTGCTTATAACGAAGATATTCTGCATGGCGTTCGCACACACGATATCCTTCGCGGCTGCCACTGGGGGCAGCCTGGCAGCCATTAAAATGCCTTGCGTGACCTTTAACTGACTGCATGTTCGCACGTCCAGCCCTCCCCCCGGGCGGACGACCACTCGAAAGTGCGATGTGGGCAGGTGCGGTAGCCTGGAGGCTGCGGCAACCTTTCTCAGCTGGCTGGCTTTAGCGGGGCCAACGTGGGTTCCAGTTTGCCTAGCCGAGTGCGTCTCGTGCTTGAAGCGGGTTTTATCTGCACTCCGCTTTATGTGGGCGGTAATCCAGCCGTTGGACTCGGCTTCTTCCTTGGAGATTTGCTCTCCTTCTACCATAGCCTCATGAGGCATGGCCTCCTCGGGGGTCGGCCGAACAAGCGGCCGCGCGTTCCGCCTTTCCGCGCTGCGGCGCCCGATGCTGTGTATAAGCACAAATAGGCCTAACCCTTGGTGTCGGAGAAAGCACCCACAAAAGAGGTTCCAGTGGACCTACCGTGATTAATGGGGTATCCAGGTGCTTCCTTGAAACTTCCCGGAGTTACTCCAGTAGAAATCTCAGAGGGAAAGCACATCAGACTCACTTTAACAACGTCAGTTGGCGGAGCCGATGCAGACTGCGTCCGCAAGCCACTTCACCACCTAGCGTCTCCCACCCACACCCAATAACTGGCGTTGTGACCGCGTTTTGCTGTGATCTGTTTTGAGTGTACTCTGTTACGCAAGTCGGATGCCGAGACTTTCCATGATCTAGCGTACCACTGTCGTGCCCGATAGTCTTTCCAGTTGTGAAGTGCGCTGCGCCTCGGCTATTTCGCTTAACGTGTTGTGAAGTCCAAGTTGAAGCAGCAGGTGCATGCAGGTGGACTCGGGTAGACCCAGTGCCACGTTGTACACTCTGCGGATAAGGACGTTGATCTTGGCTTCTTCTGCCTTGTACCAGTTGTGAAATGCCGCAATGTACGCAATATGACACATGACGAAAGAATGTATAGGTCATATGAGACTATCCTCTCTCATTCCGCTCTTCTGCTAGTGACCCTCTTGAGAACTCTCATGGCGTTTGTAGTCTTGTGCTTTAGTTCAGTGATCGTTTCACCGCTAGCTCCATTTGCCTTCGATTATCATACCGAAGACCCTTATTCTTTTTACTATCGGGATCGTTGCTCCGTTATTCGTGCGTAGCCTGATCCCTTCGTATTCTTGTCTGGTCCTCGCCGCCATTCCTCTAGGCCATAGTGGCCTACCTCTGTGTGTGGGGCGGTACAGCAGGAGTTCGGACTTCTTCGGTGAGCATCGTGGTCCTGTTCCATCGAGATATTCCTCTACTGTGTCGATTGCTAGTTGTAACGCCGTTTCGACGTGGTCATCACTGCCTCGGTGCACCCAGATAGTAATGTCGTCGGCGTAGATTGAGTGCCGGACGTCTTCAATTGCTTGCAGTTTTTTACCGAGCCCATTATGACTAGGTTAAAGAGTATGGGCGAGATTACCTATTCTTGTGGTGTGCCAGTGCTTCCCAACATTTGCTCTTCTAGTTGGAGGTTTCCTGCCACCTAGAACGGTTCGCCTGTCCGTCAAGAAATCTTTTACGTAGTTGTACGCACCTAGACTGAGGTTTTGTCGAGATATTTGGTGCAGTATCGCCGAGTGCTCGATTTTATCAAGCGCGCTCTCGAGGTCGAGGCCTGAATTGCCCTGGTCCCTTTCGTGTTGCCATCGAGTACGTGATGTTTCAACTGTAGCATTGCATCTTGTGTGGATAACTGTGGGCGGAATCCGATGATCGATGATGGATATGCCCCTTTTTGCTCTAGATAGGCTTGGCAGCGGTTAAGTCGAGCGTGCTTCCATAGCCTTGCCTACACACGACGTCAGCGATATGGGGCGAAGATTGTCGATGCTCAGCGCTTTCCCGGGTTTCGGGATAAGGAGAATTCTCGCAGTATTCACTGTTCCGGCAAGCCGCTGCACGAATCGGTCAAGACTTTTTAGAGCATGATTCGACATCCTATCTAGACCCGGCGCCGATCTGCTATTGAGACTATGCAGCGCCGTCCTGATCTCTTCTACGCTGAAGACCTTATCCAGTTCTTTGTTAGCATCCCCCTCGTATGGGTGGTGCGGAACAGATGAAGTGTGTGGTAAGTACTTCGCCCGTAAACTGGCAGCCACTGAATCTTTACCAAGTTTTTCGATCTCCTTGTGTAACAGACGGGCAAGGCAGTCCCTCTGGTGTGACTTGGTCTTCGTTTCGTCCAGGAGGTACTTGAGCAGGTGCCACGCTTTGCCATTGTGTAGTTGCCCGTCCACTGAATTACACAACTTGTTCCATTGCTGGCGGTTGAGAATGTGGCAGTGTTCCTCGATGTTGTGGTTAATCGCCGCTATTTTCGTTCAGGGTCTTCAATTGAGCATCTGTCCTTTCCATCTGGCTAAGATAGAGCCTCAATGAGATGCGCCAGGCGGCTGTCCATCTTGTCCGCTTCAATCGCCGTTTCAGTTTTTTTGGTTGAAGCTTTGGTGTACGCTACCAGTGAGTGGGACCACGCTTCAATGTCCACGATTTTATCTGCTGTAGATTTTTGTTGCCCTCGTTTCTTTCTGAAATCGTCACAATCAGTACTTTCAAATCTGCGTTCACTGTTCTGCGCTTTTCTCCGACGTCGAAACGCGAATTTCGATAATCATGTGGTCACTACCCAGGTCGGCAGATGTGTTTTTCCACGTGGTAGCTGCCGCCCCGGCATTTCTTACGAAGGTCAAGTCCGGAACCGTGTCCCTGGTGGTGGAGTTGCCTATTCTTGTCGGGTGTGCAGGATCCGTAATTGGAGTGAAGTTGAGCTCTTGCGCGTCTTGGCCTAGTTGTCTTCCCTTGACCGTGCTGTATCCGTAACCCCACACCGGGTCTGCCGCATTGAAATCACCACTTACAACAAGCGTCTGAGACCCAGCAATATTGAGCGTCTTCTGAAGCAACGCCCTAAATCGTTGACGCTGCTTCGACGGGCTACTATAAACATTCAATAGAAATATGCTTTCTTTCTTTCGTTTAGTGGGGACTAGTTCGATGAGAGCGTGTTCCATCTGGACGCCACTTAGTTCATTGCGTACGAACGTGAGACGCTTCCTTACGAGCGTGCATAAACCCCTTTCCTCGATTTTGCTGCTGTGCGAATTGTAGTCTGTTAAGGCAGCCGCGTTTGTAAGCGTTTGTTGAAGTAACATAACATCTGGTTTTTGTGTTGAGTGCCTAATGTGTTGCTGTACAACTGCCTTTTTTTCCGGCGAAGCCACGGCAATTCCACTGCCATATGACCATCTCTTGAGCAGCGTTAACCATGATGCGGGTTTAGGTTACCCGGCTGCCTTGGGAGGGTGCTCAGTCCCGCGTCGCTGCGCGCCGCTACGTGTCCGTGTTGCGTGAACACGGGTTGATTCATTGTCATCTGCATGCTTCTCTCGTGTTCAGTGGTCCTATTTGCAAGTCTGAGGACAGTTGCGTGTAGCGTCTCAAAGGAGCTTTGCATATTGCACAGCATTTTCTTGATGTCAATAATTTCAGCTCGTACTGGATCTCAGAATCTTCTTCGTGTAGTGGTTGAATCGCCCGTTTTTTCGAAGCTGGAGCACCTGCGTCTGAATCAGAGTCTGAAGCACCCACGTCTGGAACGCTCGTCGCCACCGGGTGGTTTTTGGTATGTTTGTTTTGTCCCGACACGGCACGCTCGCGTCTGAGTTCTTGCACCTCTTGGGTTAGCTTTTGGACTAGCTCGCGCATTACCGCGTTCTCTTTTCTTAGTTCATCTATAATGGCAGTATTGATCAAATTTGTTTGCTCTGAAGCTGTAGGTGCTTTACCGACCCCCTCACATGCGGTGCCCCGGACTTTGTCCGCCCAGCTCACCTTGGCTACTGGAGCTGGCGTCGTGGACCTTGAACCTCTCGGTGATCGTGTGAGCCTTGTATTGCTGTGAGACCGGGACTGGCTACGCGAGTGCGACCTTGATTCCGATGCGGCCGTCTCGCTGAGCAGGTAGTCTTGCTGCTTCCATTGGTTATCAGCTGATCGGTGCTCCCATCGGCGTCTGCGTATCACGTATGGAGTCTTGTACCTTCCTCTGCAGTTTTTGTCGGTGATCATATGGGTGCCACCACACAGGTTACACTTGGGCGAGCACTGGTGTTGTCGGCTGGGGTTGAGGAGGCCGCAGCCACGGCTGATGCGATTAGTGGGATTCGGGCAAACTTCCATACAGTGGCCGAGGCGGCCGCATTGGTAACCGATGTCTATTTTTTTGCGATACAGAGTGCAAAGAATGAGCGTTGCGCCATACCTGACGAACTTGGGCACTCTGAGTCCGTCGAACGCGATAACAGCCGTGGATGTATTGCCTATGCGTTTGGCCGCCAATGCCAACGTGTTTCTTGGTTTACGATGCTCTGGTTCAGCACTCGATGTCCGTTCTCAAGAGGAATGCCTCGAGCACCCTTGGTTATATTGTCGGGTGCCGTTTCATACGCGTTGACTTCATGGAGTTTTTCTTGGAAGGATATCTGCCATATTCTGGCGTAGCGGTCGGCGTTTACTCGTTTCGGAGTGCTGATGACGACGATGTTCTGGTGGACATTCGGACAGACCGTGTCCTCTGCGCTTCTTCTTCCGTCATACTGGCAGCCGCAAAGATTGCCGCGGGGACTATTGAGGCGCCGACCTTGACAATGTCGAGGCCGCCTTGTGGTCGCACCACAATTTTGATATCGTCTTTCGGACTCCTGCATCGGGTGACAGAACATTTCAAGCAAGCAATTTTTCTTTCTTGAAAGGCATGCTTAGACAAACGGTGCCTTTTTTCTGAATGTAAAAAAGCTTCCGTAATATTTCTAATAGCCTGATTCACATGCGAAAAAATACACGCAGTGTCATCAAATATCGCTATGCACTCATGTTCATTACAATGTTTTGCAAATTTAAGTAAGGGTTGACTACTGGTCGGCGTTCTCATTTCACAAATCTAATTTTGAGATAGCGGCCCGTTCAGCCTATATGAAACAGATTGCACAATGCAGCCCCTTGGTACTGTATATTCCCACTGTGCATGGAACTATCGCAGACACAAGTTTTACCTCGCAACGTTTTTATCCCCTGGTGCTTTAGGGGCGAAGCTCCTTAAGGCGTGAGTCTGTACATCCTCCTATGTATGATGTAGTAGCAGTAGGTAGCCACCGGGAGCACATACCAGCTCTAGAGCGGGTATGTGCCACAGTAGATGCGAGATGGGAAATACCCGTACTTCACTATATGCATGCACGGACAGACGCAAAGGTGGACGGACAGACAGACTAGCAGACGGACGCGTGGACGCACGGACGGATGAACGCATGAACGTATAGACAGGTGGATACATGAACTCATGCACGGACGCATGGACGGTTGCGAGGACGGACGAGCGCAAAAACGAACGGATGGATGGAAGCATGAACGGGTTGTCGGATGCCTCGCCGCACTCATCATCATTCACTCCATGGATATGCTGTGATTTTTTTTCTTCGTACAAGCTTGTGATAAAACTGCACAATTTCTATTTCGTTTTATTTGGGGGAAAAGGCAAACTCTATTGTTTAGTTTTACTACAGTATTTTTTAGGACAACTGTGCTGGATGTACAGATCAAAGCACAGACCTATGCTTCCTTATAAAAAGCCTATATTTGTCACAAAATATTTCAGTAAACCCATCGCCTGAAGTGTTCGACAATTTTTTTCTTCCTTCTTTTTGTACTGCCAGGAGAAGGCATAAATGTGGTTCCCAAAAAAAGGCTGACAAAGCCTGTCTAATTGAGGGCGTGTGAAAAATAGGCAAAGCCAGATTTTACAATAATATTTATTATTAGAGCACAACTGCCCTCTAATTTTTTGGCGCCGTAGTTATTTGTCGCTGCCACCAGCACCGTCGTCCGTAACCGATATCGTGCGAAACAAAAGAAAACAGAGAAACAAAATGGGGAACAACATTCATCATGAAACGTGATTGGAACCTGCACCTTGTGTGTGGCAACCGAGTATTTTATGCCACACAGTTATGCCACCTTTCTATTTGGTGCCTGTCTTTGGCACACATGAATGTATTCAATTTAAGCAATCTATATATTCATAAATAAACGCTCAACATAATGAAAACAATGTTTAAAACGACAATCCCAACTGCCTGAATGCGCATATTGCAGAACGTCTTCATCATCATTATTAATTTAACGTGTGTCAACCACACCGAAGCACATATCAGAAATTAGATTAGAGTGTCTTTGTTAAGAGACAAAATCATATTTTAACCACCCCTGTCACCCGCTTGAAAAACAGTAAAGTAAGTGAAGTGCGTAATTATAACGTCCATGCAATAGAGCGAGACGTGAAAAGGCATGACAACTACAATGCAGCCTAAATATACTTTGTATAAACATAGCAACATGTGCGCACTAGGAGACAAGGGGAAAATAAATTTATGAATTTGATTGACCAGATAAGATGGCTTGCAAAATTAACTACGTAATGCACCCAGAAGGCCTGAATGGCTCTTATATTGTGCTTCAAAAAACATGCGCCTAATTGTTTGTCTCTGAATGAAACAGACGCTTGCCACGGGACTCCAACCTAAAATTATTTTTGGAGGGATTCCATTCGTCGTCATCACGAAAAGCTAGTATTTCGAGCAATGGCGACTGTGACAGCAGCTGCACCAGTAGCAACAGCAAGTTTTGAAGCAAATAAACTTGGTAGGGAGCTTCGCTTAATGCATGAGTTAGTTATTCAACCTGCCTCATTATATATTGTTTCGGAATATATCGCTCAAGTCTCTTATCTCTGAAAATTTTTCATGTTCTTCCACTGCTAAAAAATCAACAATAATTTTGCCATGTTTTCAATTACAAGGACTCTGAAAACACAAAAATGATTGGGTAGTCTAGACAGTAGACATTGTGCTAAGAGCGATCGTTTTTGTTGTTCTACAAAAACCTTGTTAGTCTGTGTATGTCTCATGTGTACATGTCGTCTAGCTGAGCCTTCAACATAGCTTATCGAATACCTACCGCTTCAGTAAAGTGCAATGTCTTTCTTGCAGGGGCTCATTTGAAATTTCATTGGATAACAGAAGCAGAAAAGTATTTAAAAGGCCACGAGCCAGCGTATCTGCTGAACTACTCAGATACACCTGCAGCTACAGCGAAAGTCGACTACAGCAAAGCAAGTCCGCTGTCTGGTAAGTCTTCAGGTATACGGTCTCTGTGCTTTTATATACCGATATTCTGGAAGCATCAATCATTGTGAGTGAAATTTTACCTGAGTGCCTTTCTTTCAAAACAGGTTCGAAGATTTACCTGTCGGCGATAATGAAGATCTTCACAGCCTTCACTTTGCTGGCCATTCTCAGCGGTAAGCTTAAACCTGCGCTTGAAACGTCCGTGTCAACAAAAAAAATAAAACAGAGATGTGCTTCGAGGGCCGGTGTTCAGCAAGCTATAGTATAAGTAAAGCACGATATCTTGACCTTTACAAGATAAGTTTTGGCTATTGGCTAGTTACGGTCACACATGCAACTTTTGTTTCATCGCTTGCTCTGGATAACAAACTAACAATGATTCTGACCAGGTAAACTAAAATAGAACAAAGATTGCCCCTGCAAGCAACAGCTAAAACGCGAGGCTGAATGGTCGCGCAATTCTCATACTAGCGTTATTTCAGTGCTTGCAGTTCTACATTTCGCAAGTGCAGAGGAAGGACTGGACCAGCACCATCGAGTCTGTAAGTAGAATGCGCTGTTATCTTCCTGGAAAATCACCTCTTTTTAACCACTGTGTTTCAGTTACCCAACGCTACCTCATGACTCTTATAGTATCAGCTTTTTTGTTGGCGTTGATACTCCTCAAGTTCAACGCGTTACTTAATCCTTGATCCCAAGCATAAGGACGATTGCACTGCATACCAAAAATGTGTGGCATCATATACTGCTCTTTGGTTTCCTAAATTCGTACTAGACGATGTGACTTTTCAACGACTTCCACGCTGAACGGTTTTACTCATTTATTTTTGGTAGTATATTCATAGTGACATCCCTTTTTATTGACAAACCACTACAAGTTTGTCCAATGAATTTATGAAAAGGTTGCTCAGCAAGGAACTCTGTCACAGCAGTAACAATACTGTCACGGGGGTGAGAGAATGAATGAAGTAAATATATTTACAAAATGTACAGGCAGAGTCAGAGGCAGCTGCAGCCAAGATGGAAGAACAGCAGCATTAACAACACGAACACGGTCGCTTTCATCGTGTTCGTCGTCTAGGATGCTCTTTCGTTGCCGATGTCGTGTAATATATATCCCCCCGCTGCTGGCAGCGCCGTCTCGGCGCCTAAAGGAGAGTAGGATCATATGCTGATATGTACGGTTTGAGGCGGCTCACGTTGACGACATCAGTAGTGAGTGCGGACGACGATGATTGACTTTCTAACGGAGCAATCTTGTATGTGACATCGGTAAGCCAGCGTAAAACCTTGTAAGGCCCCGAGTAGTAAGACAAGAGCTTCGAAGAGAAGCCAACGTGATGGCATGGTGTCCAGAGGAGAACCAATGAACCTGGAGAGTAGGAAACTACTATGTGATGGCTATCGTAGCGGGCCTTCTGAGAGAGCTGCGAGCCAAGAAGACGTTCCCGTGCGATTTGGCGGGCCACTTGAGCCCGAGCAGTGGCATCTCGGGCTACTCTGTAACCGTTTGCGTAGTTGATGGGAGCAGAGTCTCGAAGGGTACCGCTGGATGGCGGCCGAACAATAAATACAAGGGGAAGAAGCCAGCGGTGTCGTGGCGTGACAAATTGTACGCGAATGTCACATAAGGCAACGTACTATCCCAATCAAGGTGATCCTTGGAAACGTACATGGAGAGCATTGTTGTCAATGTTCGGTTTAGGCGCTCGGTAAGACCATTTGTTTGTGGGTGATAGGCTGTAGTGAGCTTGTGACGCGTCGAACACGAGCGAAGGATGTCACTTACTACTTTTGAAAGAAATTAGCGACCACGATCAGTCAGCAGCTGTCGAGGAGCGCCATGGTGAAGAATTACGTCATGAAGCAAGAAGTCAGCGACGTCAGTGACACAGCTTGTCGGTAGCGCTCGTGTGATAGCGTATCTTGTGTCGTAATCAGTGGCTATGGCTATCCACTTGTTTCCAGTGAGAGAAGTAGGAAATGGTCCAACAAGATCAAGACCGACGCAGTAGAAGGGGACGGACGTGGGTATGTCTATTGGTTGGAGCAGACCAGCTGGTGGCAAGGTGGAATGTTTGGAGCGCTGGCAGGACTCATATGCAGCAACGTATCGGCGCACAGAATGGTAAAGGCCTGGCCAGAAGAATCTACGCCGCACGCGATCCTACGTGCGCGTGACCCCGAGATGTCCCGCGGTTGGGGCGTCGTGAAACTGTTCAAGTACAGCGGAACGGAGTGTCGCAGAAACTACGAGTAGTGGCTCTGGTCCTTCGGCGCTCGTGTTGCATCGGTAAAGAATGCCATCGCGTAGAACGAACAAGTGTAGCGATGGGTCTACGTGGGGCGAGCGTAGATTCTGCATGATAGACCCGCAAGTGGGACGTTCGCTGGGCGCTCTCTTGCGTATGTCGATGACAGCCGACATGGCGAAGACACAAGGGGTCAGAATCATTTGCGTGAAAGGTCATGTGGGTTCCACGGGGGTGATGGGATCAGACAGTCGGCATCCTGGTGCATTCGTCCAGATTTGTATGCCACGGTCGAAGCTGTTATTCTTGTAGTTTTCAAGGCCCAACTGGCCAAGTCGTCCCTGTTGGATCTTTAAGGGGACGGACCAGCCAGCACAAGGCAGGTGATCTGTAATTATCAGAAAAAGTGCGGCCAAACAAAGTATGGTCCCGAAATTGTCCGACTGTGCCCAGACTAGTCGACGGCACTCACAGCTCTGTAGATGGAAAACTTGCTCTCCAAAGAGAAAAGGAGGGTTGACTACTGGTCGGCGTTCTCATTTCACAAATCTAATTTTGAGATAGCGGCCCGTTCAGCCTATATGAAACAGATTGCACAATGCAGCCCCTTGGTACTGTATATTCCAACTGTGCATGAAACTATCGCAGACACAAGCTTTACCTCGCAACGTTTTTATCCCCTGGTGCTTTAGGGGCGAAGCTCCTTAAGGCGTGAGTCTGTACTTCCTCCTATGTATGCTGTAGTAGTAGTAGGTAGCCACCGGGGGCACATACCAGCTCTAGAGTGGGTATGTGCCACAGTAGTTGCGAGATGGGAAATACCGGTACTTCACTATATGGATGCACGGACAGACGCAAAGATGGACGGACAGACAGACTAGCAGACGGACGCGTGGACGCACGGACGGATGGATAGATGATAGACAGGTGGATAGATGAACTCATGGACGGACGCATGGACGGTTGCGAGGACGGACGGGCGCAAAAACGAACGGATGGACGGACGCATGAACGGGCTGTCGGATGCCTCGCCACACTCATCATCATTCACTCCAAGGATATGCTGTTATTTTTTTCTTCATACAAGCTTGTGATAATTACTACACAATTTCTATTTCGCTTTATTTGGGGGAAAGGCAAACTCTAACGTTTAATTTTACTACAGTATTTTTTAGGACAACTGTGCTGGATGTACAGATCAAAGTACAGGCCTATGCTTCCTCATAAAATGCCTATATTTGTCATCAAATATTTCAGTAAACCCTTCGCCTGAAATGTTCGACAATTGTTTTCTTCCTTCTTTTTGTACTGCCAGGAGAAGGCATAAATGTGGTTCCCAAAAAAGGGCTGACAAAGCCTGTCTAATTGAGGGCGTGTGAAAAATAGGCAAAGCCAGATTTTACAATAATATTTATTATTAGACCACAACTGCCCTCATTTTTTTTTTTTTGGCGCCGGAGTTATTTGTCGCTGCCACCGGCACCGTCGTCCGTGACCGATATCGTGCGAAACAAAAGAAAACCGAGAAACAAAATGGGGAACAACATTCATCATGAAACGTGATTGGAACCTGCACCTTGTGTGTGGCAACCGAGTATTTTATGCCACACAGCTATGCCACTTTTCTATTTGGTGCCTGTCTTTGGCACACATGAATGTATTCAACCTAAGCAATCTATATATTAACAAATAAACGCTGAACATAATGAAAACAATGTTTAAAACGACAATCCCAACTGCTCGAGTGCGCATATTTCAGAACGTCTTCATCATCATTATTAATTGAACGTGTGTCAACCACACTGGTGCACATACCAAAGATTATATCAGAGTGCCTTCGTTAAAAGACAAAATCATATTTTAACCACCCCTGTCACCTGTTTGAAAAACAGTAAAATAAGTGAAGTGCGTAATTATAACGTTCATGCAATAGAGTGAGACGTGAAAAGGAATGACAACTACAATGCAGCCTAAATATACTTTGTATAAACATAGCAACATGTGCGCACTAGGAGACAAGGGGAAAAGAACATTATGAATTTGATTGACCAGATAAGACGGCTTGCAAAATTAACTATGTAATGCGCCCAGAAGGCCTGAATGGTTTTTATATTGTGCTTCAAAAAACATGCGCCTAATTGTTTGTCTCTGAATGAAACAGACACTTGCCATGGGACTCCAACCTAAAATAATTTTTGGTGGGATTCCATTCGTCGTCATCACGAAAATCTAGTATTTCGAGTGATAGCGACTGTGACAGCAGCTGCACCAGTAGCAACAGCAAGTTTTGAAGCAAATAAACTTGGTAGGGAGCTTCGCTTAATGCATGAGTTAGTTATTCAACCTGCCTCACTATATATTGCTTCTGAATATATCGCTCAAGTCTCTTATCTCTGAAAATTTCCCATGCTTTTCCACTGCTAAAAAATCAACAATAATTTTGCCAAGTTTTCAATTACAAGGACCCTGAAAACACAAAAATGATTGGGTAGTCTAGACAGTAGACAATGTGCTAAGAGCGATCGTTTTTGTTGTTCTACAAAACCTTGTTAGTCTGTGTATGTCTCATGTGTACATGTCGCCTAGCTGAGCCTTCAACATAGCTTATCGAATACCTACCACTTCAGTAAAGTGCAATGTCCTTCTTGCAGGGGCTCATTTGAAATTTCATTGGATAACAGAAGCAGAAAAGTATTTAAAAGGCCACGAGCCAGCGTATCTGCTGAACTACTCAACTACACCTGCAGCTACAGCAAAAGTCGGCTACAGCAAAGCAATTCCGCTGTCTGGTAAGTCTTTAGGTATACGGTCTCTGTGCTTTTATATACCAATATTCTGGAGGCATCAATCATTGTGAGTGAAATTTTACCTGAGTGCCTTTCTTTAAAAACAGGTTCGAAGATACACCTGTCTGCGATAATGAAGATCTTCACAACCTTCACTTTGCTGGCCATTCTCAGCGGTAAGCTTAAACCTGCGCTTGAAACGTCCGTGTCAACAAAAAAAAACAAAACAGAGATGTGCTTCGAGGGCCGATGTTCAGCAAGCTATAGTATAAGTAAAGCGTGATACCTTGACCTTTACAAGATAAGTTTTGGCTATTGGCTAGTTACGGTCACACATGCAACTTTTGTTTCATCGCTTGCTCTGGATAACAAACTAACAATGATTCTGACCAGGTAAACTAAAATATAACAAAGACTGTCCCTGCAAGCAACAGCTAAAACGCGAGGCTAAATGGTCGCGCAATTCTCATACTGGCGTTATTTCAGTGCTTGCAGTTCTACATTTCGCAAGTGCAGAGGAAGGACTGGACCAGCACCATCGAGTCTGTAAGTAGAATGCGCTGTTATCTTCCTGGAAAATCACCTCTTTTTAACCACTGTGTTTCAGTTACCCAACGCAACCTCATGACTCTTATAGTATCAGCTTTTTTTGTTGGCGTTGATACTCCTCAAGTTCAACGCGTTACTTAATCCTTGATACCAAGCATAAGGACGATTGCACCGCATACCAAAAATATGTGCCATCATATATTGCTCTTTGGTTTCATAAATTCGTACTAGACGATGTGACTTTTCAACGACTTCCACGCTGAACGGATTTACTAATTTATTTTTGGTAGTATATTCATAGTGACATCCCTTTATATTGAGAGACCACCACAAGTTTGTCCAATAAAATTATGAAAATGTCGCTCAGCAAGGAACTCTGTCGCAGCAGTAACAATACTGTCACGGGGGTGAGAGAATGAATGAAGTAAGTATATTTACAAAATATACAGGGAGAGTCAGAGGCAGCTGCAGCCAAGATGGAAGAACAGCAGCAATAACAACACGAGCACGGTCGCTTTCATCGTCTTCGTCGTCTATGATGCTCTTTCGTTGCCGATGTCTTGTAACAATACTAAGGCCACATTTCACCGAAACATAAAGTATAAAGTGAGACCCAAGCACAAACAATATTTTTTAGGACTTTGGAATTAGCGGCAAATATTTTGTCGAACTATAAGTGTGGTGAAGGAGGGCCACAACTATAATTAGACAATTAGACAGTGTTAAAGTAAAACAGAGTGATACATACGCCCGTCACAAATATTGTTGCACCGCATTTGACAAGTATTATAGCTATATGGAGGTTGTTACATTTAGACACAGAGTAACGCTCAATGAACGAGGGATCGAGGAACTTAAGCTGTACACTTCAACTTTTTGAAGACACTATTTCGGATCCAATGAGGTTGAAATGTAGTCGGTAATATAGGTATTATGCTAGCAAAACTGAAACGGTTTTTCGATTCTCCACATGATTTCCACAGTGGAATATCAATTTCTTATAACATTTCTGAATATTTGATGCAATGATTGCGCTATAGCGGTTGCCTCGAAAACCTACCCAGCGCACGTTGCGTTTGTTGAGCCGATCGGAAAACGAAAATCGTTGAGAAGCATCGTCATCGAAATGAACCCACAACTTCGCAGCATTGACTTGCGAGTGTTATTGGTGTCGTGGTTAATGTGATTGATGGGGTTCGTAAGGGTTTCGTACCACAGACTGGTTAGCTTTTTTATCTTGGAAATGGGTATGAGTTCAAGTTCACCTGTAGAGTTTCTGCGCCCTTTGCTGAGGCCCATGTAACGCTTCGAAGCACGTCGCAAAGTTTAAAAAAAATGGCAGCAAAGTGATCACAGCCATTACCATCGAAGTTGTCAAATTGTAAAAACAAGTTCGCAGCACCCGCAGGCATTCGCGAGACCGAGACTACGTACAAACACCTTATCCAATAAACTTTCTATGCTTTACTGGGAAATCTGTGCGGCTGAACCGCAACGCAGTTCTTTCTGTGAAATTGCGCCAAAGAACCATTTCTCCAGCACCAAGACCTGCCATTACAAGAAAGATGGATGACTCAGTTGATGCCTCTGAACTGCGGTTTCGCCTGTAGACGGAAGGATAGTGGCGTCGCAGCAGTTCAGCTGAGCGCCGCCTTCCTTCCGCAGACTTATCTATCTAGGATTACGTGAAGGCGTTACTGCAAACCGTTACGAAACTAACGTCTAGCGGGCTCTTCGTGGTGTGCACTTGACCATGTTTTGCGAGTGTCCGTCTTTGGCGTGACGGCACTACTGGGGGCCAGAAACATGCTGTTAAGCTTCGCGGCGGCCTTTCTGTGCCCTCACTATTTTTAGCTGGTCGCAACAATACCCCCCCCCCCCCCAATAGGAGCGTGAGCAGCGAATGCGTTCCTCTATGAAGGGATTTAGCACTTTTTTGTAGGACTGATGATAGTGTTTAAATTAAACTGAAAAACAAAAAAACAAGCAACAAGGAGCCTCAAACGATTTCTTAATCTAAAATTGCCTGATGACTTTTCATATCAGCTTGAACATCACTTCGGGATCAAAACCGAAGAAAAAGTTCACTGCTATGCTGCCCAAGCATCACTCCTATGATGACGCAAACGACAGACTATAGTCCCTGTCGAGACGCTCAGTCAGGATTAAATGTTATCGAGCCTAGAAAATTGCGACAGAAAGTGCCTATGTAGCCGGAACTGGCGCAGATAAAGTGATGACCTGGATCGGGCCCGACGTGATCACTGCTTGTTCGACAGGTTTGGTAACAGTAAATTGGTAATCTGTGATGAACTTATATTATCACCCTGTCACGGCATAAGTCTGTGGCTTCAGACGTCATTACATGAGTCCTGTCATCGTCGGGGGCATAATCTTCAATCGTTGTTTGTATACGCATGCAACTGGCTTAAATAAAGCTCGTTGTAACAGAAAAAGCTCTTTCCCCCAGCAAAAGGTCACTACATTAAAAACTTATTTCCGACTTTGAACAACAACAAAACACAGGACAGATGTCATTGCCTGCTGTTCTGACATAATCATTTTTGGCGACTCTTACGATGGTTTCACGAAGCTTGTACCAATCATACGCGGCCTACCGATGCGCGTTGCCATCTTGGGCTCGTGCCACTTGTGTGTTGCAAAGCGGATAACCCGCACTACATTCTTTAAATTGGGGACATGATTTTCACACTTGCCAAATATAATTCTTCAATATGACACCAAATATGTAGCTTTCCTCTCAATAGTCTTTTGTAACTCTTTTAGGGTAATCATGCTACAAATAAATGGGACAAATATGTGCTTATATATTAGCATCATGTTATTAGCGGGATGATATTGAGAGTGTCTTCGATTGATTGAAATAACTTTAATGAGGTCCTGCGGGAAAAATTACCGCATATAGTTTGTGCTGAAAAGCGGTAGATTTCCGTCATGTCTGTAAATTATCTGCTGTCTGACAGGCACTGCGAAAGGCGCAAAGAAGTAGGCGTGACATTAGGCTAATTACACTGACGGGTATTCGTCGCTATCGACAGTGCAGAGGGCTTGATCATTTCAGCACAGAAGGCGCATAGCGCATGCAAAACCTGTAAGAAAAAAATGTGCAGGTCACTAACGCAGTTCTTTATATTTCCAGCCCGTGATGCCGGTTGCCCTGACTTGAAAGCCTGCACGAAAAAGTGCCAAAGTGAAGGTCATCGCACGGGCACTTGCAAGGGAATACGTAGGACTCGCTGCCTTTGCGCAAATTAGGTTTGCCTTTTTTGAACATGAAAATAAAAAAAATTTCGGTTCTTGTGGGCGCATTACCGTGCTTCATTTTCCCTGAAAATCACTCATTTAGGAGTAACAAAAAATCTAACTGAACAAAAATCCTTAGTGTCCAACAAAAGGAGAATTGTGGTGGAAACTAGAATGATACAGTCATGGTCTGTGTGTAAGCTGACTATCTTGGTAACGTCGTACCAGCATTTGGTATAACAGCCGCTTTTGCGAAAATACAGAGTAACCTCGATGTAAATATATTTTTATCAACGCAAAAGTTCACAGGCGTCGCCATAAATGAAGCTTTGGATTTTAATGAAATCATATTTCGCACGCAGTATACGAAGTGCACAGCAGAGCAGCCGCCGGTGGCTACATTGCAACCCTGTCTGGCTACGAAAATTTCAAGTTCGTGCCATGGGTACTGTCTGGCTTTATTTAACTTCAGAAGTGGTGCTTTTACTTGACATTTTTTCTGCGTCATTAAGGTAAACAGGATCAAATTTGTAAAAAAATTCAGCGTTTTCAAGCTTTTCTGCCATCCCCACAACCGTGCATGTGGTAAATCTGCAATGTCAGGGTAAATCTGCATTGTTAGTTTTTCGTTTTAAAGCTTTCGTCACCTCAGAAGGAAATGTCTAGAAGATGGTTCGATAAAGGTAGTCATAACGATATCATCACTCACGCAAACCATTCCATACGATTCCAAGAGGGTCCAAGCAGCGCAAAAACTTTGGAGGCGTGCTACTCGGGGATCTAAGCAATGCTGGACAGCTTTAAAAATTTGCTCCGTTTGCTAGCTCGGAAGACTTTTAGGGGCGAAGCTCCTTATAGCGGCACGCAAACCATTCCATACGATTGTAGTGTGTAAGAATCGTTACATTTTGACCTCCAAGGTGGTGCTGGTGGGAGATTTCTTCTGTGCGTTGTTAAACAATAAAAAATAGTGCTCATTGTAGATGCCAATGGTTGCTAATAAAGAATGAGAGACAGGAGCATTCGGCTTTTAGTTAACGCGCACGCTGCAATCCCCATTAGCAGCCATTGGCGTGTACATTGAGCACTATCTGACAAGAAAGGGTTGCTACGCTATACTCGCTGGGTGTAACCTCCTTAGTTTTAGAACGGTTTAGCGAGCGTTGAGCCGAAGTGCCGTGAATACAGTGAACTAGTATATACCATGAACTCGAGGTGGTTAAAGGTGGGAAGTAGATACGAAGCACAAGCCGTAAGAAAGTAAAAGCCAAATTCTCCTGTCTCTCATTTCCCATTAGCAACCATTGGCATGTAGACTGAGCACTATTCGACAAGAAAGGGTTGCTAGGTTATACTCGCTGGGCGTAACCTCCTAGGTTTTAGAAAGGTTTAGCAAGCGTTGGGCCGCAGTGCCGTGAATACGGTGAACTAGTATATACCATGAACTCGAGGTGCTTAAAGGTGGGAAGTAGACCCAAAGCGCAAGCCGTAAGAAAGTGTGCGTGTGCCACCTCTCGTTTAGTCCTTGGAATGTCCGCTGCAGATGGTGGTGCTTCTATATGGGGAATATATGATGAAAAGATGCGAGATGGTGGTACTTGGAGTGTTGAAACGATGGACGAACGGACACACAGACAGATGCATGGGTGGACGCATGAACGGACGCAGGGGCGGATGCATGAAAAAACGCTGGGACCGACGCACGAACAGACGCACGCATGGACGGACGGATGGACGCATGAACGGTCACACAGACGGACGCATGGACGGACGGAAGCAAAAACGAATGGACGGACGCATGCTTCGCCCCCCTCTCCATCATTCACTCCGTGGATATGCTGCCAATTTTTTTATCTTCACATTGTTTCCCTCAGCTGCTTTGTTAATTGTTGACGCCACCCACCGGTTATGCACACTGGGTGATATTCTGAGATCTCCGACCTGATAAAATCAACCAATTTTGATAATGCGAACCGTAAAATGGCTTGTAGTTGCCTATAGATGTGCCAATAACTGCCAAATCCACGGATCTATAAAACGGCTCAAAAATTGCACACTTCCGCTGTCTCGTTGCGGAAAAACGAAATGTGCCGTGATCGAACGGCAACCGCTTTAGTAACCCCAATGTGACATTCTATACAGTGAAAAATGAGGACCCTCCTTTACGGACAAGGCTGAAGGTAGTGTGCTTTTAGAGCGATTCCGTGACCCCAAATACAACTATTTCCTTAAGATGGAGTCTCCTTGCAGAATTCTTACGTGAGCACACCTAACACAACACGATCTGTCAATCTGGTCAAGTAACAGAGTACTCCGTGACCGAGATACAACCACTGCCTTCAATCAAGGCGTTCTTACGTATTCTAAAATGTTATCACAACACAAAAAAAATGTTTCTGAAACATTCCGCAGAATGGTATGCTCGTATTTTGCCCTACAACTCGGCAGATTTCCTTTATAGTAGGACAATGATTCTGCACCTCAGCAGTGCAACGCAGTCTGCTTGCAAAATACGAAAATGGAGGATTTCATTTATGTGCTGCGTGGTAATAAATGTACGGCTATTCGTGTGTTTTTTTTTTCACGGAGAGTTGCTCGATGCGCTCTGTGAAAGTCGCTTTTGTGCACACCTTGTAATTCAATGGCACACAACTTTCATAGATAGATTACTACGTACTATAACATATGCTTTCCACAGGTAGGATCATTTCGTAGAATAGATGCAGTCACTAATGACTAGTTTCTAAAGTACCTGTTCATCTGGTATACAAAAACAAACTGGAAAAGGGTCCAGTCGAACAAACCTCTACATAAAGAACGCAAAAAATAAGTGCACAGCAAACACAGCAACAAGCAGCACATGTATGACATGTTCATAGAGCTAACCGCAGCCCTGAAATGACGAGGACGGGACAGGCAGAACATGCACAAGCCTGTCCCGTCTTCGCCATTTTCAGCGCTATGCCTAACTTTACAAACATGTTACACCAAGAAGGCCTACAATTTATGGAAAATTTTGTTGAAGCTCACTAAAAAACGGACGGGCAGAAGAGGCTTACAAGGACAGCGCTTGCTCTCTCATCTGAGGGTGTATTATTCCGACAAGAGTGGTTTCTGTTGCACCCTGTTCTGATGCACATGCGCGAAAGACCATGTATCCGCTTTAAATACCTTTTTTCTGAATACTAAACCTTAAGTTGTGAGAGAAAGTGCTGTCCTTGTTAGCCTCTTCTGTCCGTCCGTTTTTTGTGCGCTTCAACAAAATTTTCAATTGTGAACGTAATCCAACTGGGCCAACTTGCCATCTTGCCTACAATTTGCCCTAGAAATGTTTACATGACATCCTTCCTTCCCTTATTTTGCAAAGAGGTTTATTTGCAATGATTCGATCTGTACATCGAAAAATTCTTCAAATTGCGTGGTAATCAGTGAATGTAAAAAGTTTACTTCATCTCAAAAATTAAGGCTGTTACATAGAAGCGTTCCCACCCATTCCTGTGGCATTCTCAGTATACGTTGGCAACGAGTGAGTGGAGGCTGGCCAGTCTAGTAGCAACATACATCCTCGTAAACTGCGGTTCATCTTGGAAATCAATGCTTCATGACGAATGAACCATAATTCCGAGTCCTCCCCCCCCCCCCTTGCCTATCGCGCTTTTTGTCGACCTCTTGTTGCGCACTACCGATTTTTTCTAGATTTTCTATTACAAAGTATGCGTGGTATTTTTTACAAAAAAAATGATGCATGCTAATGCGCACATAAGGCCCGAAATCTTCGTTATTTTCATGTTCATAAACGTCAAGATTAATCCATGCAGCGGCAGGTGTTCCAATTATGTAGTCCCCAGCAAAGGCCCGTGCGATGACCATCACTCTTGTACTTTTTCTGGCAGGCCTGCAGCTGAGGACAACCAGCATCACAGGCTGTAAATAAAGGCAACTCCGTTAGCAACATGCACATTTTTTTACAGCTTTTGTGTGAGCTACGTATCATTCGTGCTGAAATGATCATGCTCTCTGCACTGTCGATGGCGGCGAATCACCGTCATGATAATCAGCCTAATGTCACGCTTGCCCGTCAGGCTGCAGAGAACTGTAACTTACAGACATGACAGAAACAAGCCGCGTTTTTAGGAGTAATTGCACGTCCTCATTTGTCCAGCAGGACCTGAATAAAGTTATATCAATCATTCGAATACGCTCTCAATACCATCGCGCATAACGTAATGCTAATGGATGAGCGCACAGTTGTCCCATCTATTTGTAGCATGATTTTCTTAGAACGGTTACGGAGTCACATGTAGTGGAAAGATACAATTTGGTGTTATATTGAGGAATTTCAGTCTGAAGATTATGTCCTAAATTTAAAGAATATAGTGCGGATAATTTTATATTGCCATGCACGTGCACCACGCGTCCAAGACAGCAACGCACATCAGTCGGTCGAATATGATTGGTACAAGCTTCGTGAAGCCATCGTAAGAGTCGTAAGGATCATTATGTCATAACAGCAGGCAATGACATCAATCCAGTATTTGTTGTTGTTTGAAATAGGAAGTAAGAATTTAATGCGGTGACCTTTTGCTGGGAGAATGAGCTTTTTGTATTACATCGAGACTCATTGTACCCAGTTGCATGTGTATACAAACAACGATGGAAAATGACGCCCCCGACAATGACAGGACACAGGTAATGGCGTCTGAAGTCACTTACGTATGCCATGACGACGATAGGGTAATAATACGAGTTAGCACTGATGACCAATTTACTGTTACCAAACCTGTCGAACAAGCAGTGATCACGTCGGGCCCGATCCAGGTCATCGCTTTATTGCGCCAGTTCCTTCTACATAGGCACTTTCTGTCACAATTTTTCTAGACTAGCTCGATAACATTTCATCCTGACTTAGCGTCTCGACAGGGACTATAGTCTATCGTTTTGCGTCATCATAGGAGTAATGCTTGCGCTGCATAGCAGCGAACCTTTTTGGTTTTGATTCGGAGATGACATTCAAGCTAGCTTGAAAAAGTCATCAGGCAATTTTAGATTATCAAGTCCTTTGAGGCTCCTTGTTGCTTGTTTATTTGTTTTTTTGAGTTTTATTTAAACACTGCCAGTCTATCCTACAAAAAAGTGCTAATTTCCCTTCATAGAGGAACGCACTCGCTGCTCACGCTCCCTAGTGGAGGTAGCGTAGTGACTAGAGGAAGATAGTGAGGGCGCTGAAGGCTCGCCGCGAAGCTTAACCGCATGTTTGTGACCCCCAGTGACGCCACAGACGGACGCTTGCACAGCATGGTGAAATGTACACCACGAAGAGCACAACAGACGTTATTTCAGTACCTGTTTAGAGTAAGGTCTCCGTGCACGTAATCGTAGATAGATAATACGAACGCGGAAAGAAGGCGGCGCTGAGGTGAACTGCGACGGTGAGAAGGGTGTAGAGCCACTATACTTCCGTCTCAGTCCAGGCAAAACCGCAGTTGAGAGGCGCCAACACAGTCTTTCTTGTTATAGCAGGTCTCGGTGCTGGTGAAATGCTGCTTTTGCGCAATTTCACGGAAAGGACTGCGTTGCGGTTCAGCCGCACAGATTTCCAAGTCAAGCATAGTAATTTTATTGTATACGGTGTTTGTACGTGTTCTCGGTCTCGCGAATGCCTGCGGGTGCTGCGAACTTGCTTTTACAATTTGACAATTTTGCTGGCGATGGCAGTGATTCCTTTGCTACCATTTTTTTTTCTTATTTATCGACGAGTTTCCAAGCGTCACATAGGCCGCAGCAAAGGGCGCAGACACATCACTGCTGAACTTGATGTCGCAACAATCTGCAAGATAAAAAAGTTGACTGTTCAGTGGTGAGAAATTTTTACTAACTCCCTAAACGACACAAACCATGACGGCAAGTAAACTTGCCATTCAAAGGAGCGAAGTTACGTAGAGCTTTCGATGACGCTGCTTCTCAACGATTTTCACTCGCTATCGTGCTCACCAATTTCAACGTGCGCTGGGGAACTTTCTGAGGTAACCGTTATAGCGCAGCCATTTCATTTAATATCCGGAAACTAAATTACGCAATGTGATAAGAAATAAGTATTCCACTTCGCCAATAATGGGGAGAATGGAAAAACCATTTCAGTGTTGCTTTTATATTACCTATATTACCTAATACGCTTCGACTTCATTGCATCCGCAACGCCGTATTCAAAAAGTTGATTGATTGATTGATTGATTGATTGATTGATTGATTGATTGATTGATTGATTGATTGATTGATTGATTGATTGATTGATTGATTGATTGATTGATTGATTGATTGATTGATATGTGGAGTTTAACGTCCCGAAACTACCATATGATTATGAGAGATGCCGTATAGTGGAGGTCTTCAGAAATTTAGAGCACCTGCGGCTCCTTAACGTGCATCCAAATCAGACCACACAGGCCTACAGCAATTTCACCTCCACGGAAAATGCAGCCGCCGCAGTCCGTGATTTGATCCCGCGACCTGCGGGCCAGCAGCCGGAATACCTTAGCTACTTTAACACTGTGGCAGGGCGTCTTCAAAAAGTTGAAGCAGTAAATTCTAAAGTTTCTCCATCCATCATTATTGGAGGGTTACTGTATGTCTAAATTTCAAAAACCTTCATATTGCTACTATGAATGTTAATTGCGCCACAGCAACATTTGTGGAGGGTTTGGATATAGCTCTGGTTCAACGTTAACACTGTCTAATGGTCTACTCAATGTTATGGTCCCCCTTCACCACTGCTATATTACCTTGGTGGTATGTCTGCCACTCATTTCAAATTGCTAAGAAATGTTGTTTCTGCTTGGTGCTCGCTCCCTACACTTATGTTTTGGTGATTGGTGACCTTAGTATCGGTACTGTTGCGACAGACGTTCTTTTCCAAGCAACGTTTTCATAAATTTATTGATAAAATTTGTAGTTGTCTGCTGACCGAAAGAAATGTCACTGTGAATACCGCCATCAAAAATAAAAGGAAGTCTGTAGGATTGCGCTAAGGTTGTGCAGCTGCGTCGGTTGCGTAGGTGGCGCAGCATTTTAGTTTGGTTATATTTACTTGGTGTCGTAAGCTAGGGGAGACACGTCAGCCGATGGCAGGCAGCATTGCTCTAGTTGCACTCGGTCGAAGCGTGTTCGACCAGATTTGCCGTGAACGCTGACAGTGCGGCGTGAGAATGGTACCCCTGCAGCGCCAGGGACGGCCGAGTGTTCTGAGTTCCTGTGGTCTCGGGAAAACGAAATCGAGCCCCACGTGGTCAACCGGGATTAGAAACGTCATAGCGACGACGCCCTAATTGTCTCACGGCACTTTGAGCCGGCGTATCAAATGGCCTCTTCCGAGAGCCAGCCTGGCGTGGTGACTCCTCACATTGATTCAGCTGCGGCGCCACCACATGCTGTGTTCGCGCACGCCGTTTCGAGGCAGCGCACGTTGCGAAAACTTGCATTCGCAAGAATAAAAATTGAAGAACGCAATCATTGAAGAAGCGGCAGCAAGAGCGTCACAGAACTACACGGGTTTCCTTCCCGATTAAACTGCGCAGCAGGAACCTGGAAGCAGCGAACGGATAGGCCTCGAACCGGAAGTACCGTACCAGAAGACGCGACATTTTGCTGTTCACCTATTACAGTTTGTCCTGTAGAAATATTCTTTCCCACTACCACAACAATCAGCGCCCCTGCCTGCACAATGCATTCATACGGTTCAAGTACATACACTGCTGGCAAACGTGGTTGTGCACACCGGTGGTTAAGCAATCGGGGCGTGGTGGCCGGTTCTATACTCGGCCTTGGCAAAAAGTTCGAAGGTTTGTAGGCCTCATTGCATGACTTAACACAAAAAGTGAACATCGGCATGAACATGAGCAATGAACAAATATCGTGTGATGACGTCACCATACTAAGCATCATGACGTATAAAGAAGCCACAACTTGTGTCATCGCGAAGTCATAATAAGGTGACGTTATCGCACACTTCTTCGAGCATGTCCAATACACAACCAAGGGGGGGGGGGGGCACACATTTTTTGGAAGGCGGGAAAAAATCACAACATATCCACGGAGTGAATGATGATGAGTGAACCGAAGCATTCGTCCGTCGATCTGTACGTCCATAATTGTGTTAGTTCGTCCTTCCGTGCTTTCGTTTGTCCGTCCATACATCCGTCGGCACTTCCGTCCCTGCTTCCGTCCGTCCATACTTTCGTTCATTCATTCTCCGTGCTTCCATCGGTCTGACGTCCGTGCGTGCATGCATCCTTCCATCCATCCGTCCGTCCGTCCGTGCTTCCATTCATCTTACGATCCGTGCTTCCGTCCGTTCGCACATGCTTCCGTCCATCTGTGTGTTTGCGCGTCCGTCCTGCCATCTGTCCGTCCATACTTACGTCCGTCTGACTCTGTCTGTCTGTCTGTCTGTCCGTCCGTACGTCGGTCGTCTGTTTGTGTTTGACTGTCTGTCCATCCACCCGTCATTGTCTGTCTGTCCGTCCCCCCATCAACCACACAACATCACGGACTATACGAAAACCATTAACGCCATCTAGTGATATTATTTCCAGGGAAATATACACACATCGCCATCTATTGAACCATTGCAAAGCTAGGGGTGGCTACATACTACTACTACTACTACTGATGAGGGAATGGCCTGCAGCCTGAGGAGCTTCTGTCTTAAAAAAAGCAGCTGCGTTGCACCTTCGAATCATATTTCCAAAACGCATTACGGTATCCAATGACCTTAACTTTATTCTTTATGTTTATGAATGATTGCCTTCTGCGACAGCGTTAAAGAGTGACGGTCATAGCTTTCTTCATAAGTATGCAAAGAAATACTCGCCTTAAGGGGAGGAGCCCTTCAAAATCATTCGACAAATTGACTTTCAGAACAGGAAGCGTACATTCTATGCATGTGTTGTCATCTTACAATCGTATTGTAACTTTTTACAGCGAAAGCTGTTATGAGATCACAATGTCCACCGCCGGTGCCCGCAACCTCATTAGAAAAAAAACTAGCACCAATGACTCAGTGGGGCTCAACGCCGGGTCCACTGGGTGCCAGCCCAGTATTCTACCACTGAGCTTGTTGGCAAACTTGCCTTAGGCAGGCTTGATATCGGGAAAGCAATCGCGTTAATACGACTTATAAAGCGTTTTAAAATAGCGAAAGAACAACCAGTCATCGCACAATGCGAATAGCGTAACAAGTTGGCCGTCCAATGGTCCAACTCATTACAAAAGTTTGTTCTTGTTTGCCTATTAACTGTAGCGCTTACCCGATTCAGCCATAATTCGTCATCATCGTCAGCCACTGCATGAACAATTGGCACAAAATTCTTTGCAAGTGTTTAGCGGATACCACGCTCCTCAGAAGAATGATGAGAAATAGCATAGCGAATGCCGGCCTACTACCAAAATATATTTATTAAAGGGGTCGTGAAACGATCGCTTTTCAACGACAATGCGGTACCATTGGCCACCACATGCGCTAACTGTATCATCAGCCCGAGTGGACCTGCATAGAAGCTTTGCCTATTGAAGAACGCGGAACTCTATGGCATATCGAGCACGCGCAAGAGGCGCTTATCGGCGTCTGCCATCCGCGTTCCACAAGGACGCTGCTTAATATGACGTCAGAGTTCAAGTTAGCGTTGATTGCGCATGACAAAGGCGCTGACGAGTGTCTCGGTAGCACGCACGCAAGAACAGAAGTTCCGCGTTACTCGATAGGCGAAAAATTACTTATAACGGCGTCACCTAGTTAGTGCGTGTGGACGCCGGTGGCTTCGCATTGTCGCTTTAGAGTGAGCGTTTTACGACCCCTTTAATAATGACCTAGTGGGTATCAAGCAAGTGTTCCTGCAGTAGTTACCCAATGAGTGTTTCGAAAAGGCTCTGAAAGACCGCTTTTCTAGCTTTTGCTGTAACTGCGCTACGCCTTACGCGCAGGCCTGGCGTTCTTTTTTAATAGTTCGCTTAAAACGCATATGCCTCGTACGATATATCATTGCCTAATACCTAACACACTTTATAATCTTGGGATTTCAATGATCGTATACAAATGAACCTACGTGTCCGTGCCGCGCCGATAAAGAGGGTGCCTAATACATGATGATGGATGGTAGCGCAGACAACGAACACGGACAAGAGAAGGCACATAGACACAACACAGTTGTGTCTATGTGCCTTCTCTTGTCCGTGTTCGTTGTCTGCGCTACCATCCATCATCATGCAACCATACCAACAAGCCCAAATCGCCACCCTCATTGAGGTGCCTAATACGTTCTCCGGTACGGAGCTAATAGAACTTCGACCATAGAGAAAGAAGAAGACAAGAGAGGACACTCCGCGAAACCTGGCCTCAGGAAGTGCGTCACGACTACGTAACAAACTAGTGCTCTCACCAAACGTAAGAGGGCGCAAGCGCAAAAAAAAAAACAGTTTATATCAATGCAACAAAATTGTTTTCACAAAATAATAATTATACGCTCAAACTTGGTATGTTCTGTATACATAAAAACAATTTATTCAACACACATTACGCGATTATTTTTCTTCAGCCGTACTGTCATAAACACCATCTACCCAGCGACAAGCCCATGCATGACTGACAGCGAGAAGCTTTCGTCGCTTTCGTCAACGTCGGCTGCGTCGGCGTTTTCGTGCGTGAGATAACAGGTGAGGCACGTTTTCAAGCGAAGCTTGTTGAATGACATGTTGTTGGTCTTGTTGGGTCATTTTTTTCAGAAAATGTTTACACCTGCGTGAATGAGACACCATGCAACAAACATAAAAAGATGCACACACACACGTTGCGCTTCGTGTGTGCGAGTTTGTTTCTTACGTGGCGTCTCATTCACGCAGTTGTAACCTTTTTCTGAAGCTTGTAAGGACTGGGAGGTTCGCTAAAAAGAAAGTTTGTGGCTCTATGCGGCGGCTAGATGGGAACATTGTGCAACGTATGCAGTATAGCAAAGGCGGCACGGCGTCAAGCCGAGGCGATGCGTGCTGCGTCTGCCACGGACGCGAGCGTCTGTGCGCTGAGCATAGCTGGGCAGCTAGGTCATAGGCTCGGTGGCTCGGTGCAAAATATTGAGAAGCGTTCGCTGGGCCTCGCAAGCTTCACGACGCGTTTCCCGAAGGCTCGGAACACGAATAATTCTTGGTGTGCCGGAGGCAAATCTGGACTAGCTAAGAGGCCATCATCTTCGTTTCTTCGCTAGCCTTGTGCCACTAGTGCAAGCTACTCTACTACTACTTTTTTTGACGTTTCCAATATAATTTTACCGCACAAATTTCAACTACGATTTTTCTTCCCAATGTACTGCTGATACTGCGTACGTGCGAAGGTGTTCTAAAGTTCCCAGGCCGCGATACCATTGCATTACAAGGGATAGCGGCCTGGAAACTTCTGAAGATCTTTGTACGTGGTCTTGACGTATATCTTTGTAAGTCAGAGTTTTATGGGTCAGAGATGTATCACTGGTTTTGTATTGTGCATCGATTAGCTAATCATTTAAAGGGGTTTGTTGGTACACTTATGACGTGCACATGTCTTTTTCGTAATTACTAACATTTTCAGACCGTGCTGATGCCATGCCGTCCGGCGGTCCAAGCTCCGGCAGCTACTGCTGTGTATCGTGGTGCTTCAACAATGGCAGAACCCACAAGAAGCCTGGGACGAGTTTCTTCCGCAAACCACGGGACGGCAGGTGTGTTAAAGCTTTTGTATGGTTTGCATGTCTTTAGGCTTACTGTTCGTACTTGCTTAGTGAGGGTAACAATAAAAAAACACTATTCAAGCACTTCCCCTTTCAGCTGATAGTTCATTGCCAATGCAGGATGAAAGCATAGATGCAGTATGCTGGACGCGATGATCTCCTGAGTAAGCCAGCCAGCCTATTGTACGCAACGTACAGGGTTTGTAGCGACCATTTTACTTCTCAAAGTTTCATGGACCCTGGGCACACAAGGCTTACAAGAATGGCTGTTCCCAGTGTGCAACCAGCTGCACCATGTAAGTGATTGACTGAAACTCAAATATGTGCAATAGCAGCCACTTGTATTGAATAGGTGGCGACAGTTAACTGCGAAGATCTTTGTAACCGATGGAGAAACCTCACTATAGAAGTAACACTTGGAACGTCTTAAATTTTTTGAATTGTGGGCTATTACCTTCCTAACAGCAGCTTTACATTTCTGTCGTTTTTTGATGCTCTTGACCTGCGCAACTTGTATGAAAGACTTTAAATGGCTATTTAAAAAGGTGCGACAAGAAGTTGACTTGTTTCTAAGGAAGCCGTTCTATGACAGCAAAAGCCCAGTAGCTCTAAGTCTAGATGGTTGTGCGCCGTGGAGCTGGCTCATGGTTCTATTGCTTTTTCTAGTTCTCTTTTATTTAAATTTTGGTTGTTTTGTTATTTGGGGCGAGGGGCACGAGCCCTGCACGCGCACGAAGTTGGCGTCCTTGTGGCGAGTTTTTGATCGACCCTGCATGTGTACTGTCCTATCAAAGGACAAACAGGCGACTATTCGCCGAGAGTTATGCAAGGGCGGAGAACTGAGGGAATAAGAATTGGCCCCGGAGTTCTACCAAGTGTTCTGAACGGGGCTTGACGTGTTGGGCACCACCGGCTCTGCCGAATCCCGTACGGGTCGCCCTACAGAAGACGGTTGATTTCCAAAGCGTTTTTTCTTTTTTTAACTATGCTGTCCGTACTTATGCAACTTTTGTACAGTCTGTAAATACAAGTTTTTCTCAGCCTACTAGAACTTCTTCAGTGTTTATGCTTCACCGTCCAGCGACCCCACAGGGGCGCTTGCGCAAGTAGGCGTTTGGTGTGTAGCGACACCACGGACCCGAGCTAACGGGGGAGTTTCTACTCCCTCCCACGCATAGCCGTGCGTGGCTTTGCCGTGTCCGGAGAAAAGGGGATCCTGGGGGTTGGGCCGACGCTGGGTGATTGGACCTTTAAGGCCCCCCGGCAGAGGCAACACACCCCTTTGGCCCCGGCTTCAGGTAGACGGCACCCTTGGGCTGGCCCACCCAGGGGAAATCGGCAGTCACCTTTTCCTATCTCTCTCTCCCTACATCTTCTATATCTCTCACTTTACCTGTCCTGTCTTCTACTCTTTTCTGCCTACTTCCAGACTTCCTGGAGGCTAGGGTTAACCCTGTGCAAATAGCCTACCTTGGTCTAGGCGCATTGGGGTTATAGTAGCGTTGTACGGCTGGCGTCTGCAGGTTTTAGCATCCGCAAACTTGTGGCATCCCCTCGTTGGGCTCTGTGGTGGGTGGCCGCCAACGCTTCTGAAGAAAAATAAACTGGAATGCATAGAGCGTTTCCCTTGTTAAGTGATCGTACCGCTTTAAAGCGCGTACGCACCGAAGACTTTGGCTTTTTCAATCGATCAAATGAAAACTTTTCCCAATTTCATGTTATACATAGTGAGATAAGCAGCAAGCAAGCCAGAACTGTATCCCCCTTTGTAGTAGCCAGATGTCTCACAGAAACTCTTGGAGCCGGGTACAAAGTTACCAAAATTGCCAGCGGAGACCTTCTCTTTGAATTTCGAGAAAAAGAACAGTTTGAAAAGCTACAGAATCTTTCAACTTTTGGTGACACTCCCATCACTGTAACGCCACACAGATCTATGAACACAACCCGTGGAGTAGTATCTGATGCTGATTGACCGAAGAGGAACTTCTGGAGGGGTGGAAGAGTCAGAATGGGACCAATGTACAAATAATCATCATTAGAAGAGACAACAAGGTAACACCAACGAAACACCTAATACTCACGTTCGCTTCCAGTAATCTGCCAGAAAGTATACAAACAGGGTACACGAAGACGTCGATCAGACCATACATACCTAACCCACGTCGTTGTTTTAAATGCCAGAAGTATGGCCACGGCTCACAAAGCTGTCGTGGTCACCAAACTTGTGCACAATGTGAAGTGTCAGGCCACAATTCTGACAATTGCGAAGAACCATCACACTGTGTTAACTGTGGCGGAAATCATGCCGCATACTCACGGTCTTGCTCATTTTGGAAAAAAGAAAAAGAAATTATCACATTGAAAATCAAAGAAAATATCATATTCAAAGAAGCAAGACGAAGAGTGTCGCCATTTTACGGCGCTACATATACTGATGCGGCGCGTCAGGGGGCAACGCCGCACCAGCCCTCGCCACTCCTTCGGCCAGCGCAGAGCGAGCCGTCGGCTGTGGCGCCTGCCCCCAAGGCGGCAGTAGTTCAGTCTACTCCGCTCCCTAGCGAATTGAGGCCGAAACTCCAGGGTCATCTGGTCTCAAGGCCTCCCCTCACCAGGCGAGGCCTGAAATCCGAACCACCAGCTCGCATGTCAGGGCACCCAGTGCCTCTGAAGAGGCAATGGATACAACGGTACCCTTGGTACCAAAAGTGCGGCGCGGCTCCTTGGAGCTCACCAAGAAAAATAAGAAACCAATAACGGGGCCCGACGACCGTCCTGCCACCTGAATTAACGAGCTCACTCCAACACAGGATACTCTTTGTACACACAGCAGCATCTCTCTTGTTTAAATATGCAGACAGAAATATTACAGTGGAACATCCGAGGCCTTCTTCGAAACCTCGACGACTTACAAGAACTCCTCCATGAATGCAATCCTAGAGTGCTGTGTGTACAAGAGACACACTTGAAACGAACAAACACAAACTTTTTACGTAACTACGTAATCTTCCGAAAGGATAGAGATGATGCCATGCCACCATCCGGTGGTGTAGCGGTTATAGTTAGTCAAGGTATAGCATGTACACCATTACCCCTTCAAACTTCCCTCGAGGCGGTGGCTGTCCGAGCAGCTATTCTAAACAAACTCGTCACTGTCTGCTCTTTGTACATACCTCCGCACCACCGTCTTGAAAAACTTCAATTCCAGTCTTTAATAGACGAACTACCTGAACCTTATCTGGTCCTTGGGGACCTGAACGCACATAATGGTCTGTGGGGTGACTCTCGCTGTGATGCACGAGGTCGTCTCATTGAATAATTCCTCATTTCATCAGGTGTTTGTCTGTTGAATAGGAAAGAGGTAACATACTATAACCTTGACAACAAAACTTACTCTTCCATAGACCTCAGTATCGCATCTCCTTCACTTTTACCATTACTTCAGTGGAAAGTCATAAATAATCCATACGGAAGTGACCATTTTCCTTTAATTTTGAGTACACCAATAATATATGAATGTCCTCCACATGTTCATGTTCCCAAACGGCTGGTAAACAAAGCCGCCTGGGAACAATTTCAAAAGCTTACTCACCTAAATTGGACTGACACATGCGGGTTAGGCATAGATGAAGCTGTGCAGTACTTCACGGCTTTTCTTACTGACGCAGCAGCCAAGTGCATTCCACAAACATCTGGACTGCCCGGCAAACGACACGTCCCGTGGTGGAACACTGAGTGTCAGAATGCGCGAAAAGAAGAGAACAGGGCAATGGAGGTTGCTGCGGAACTCGCCGACAGCGGAAAACCTTGAGAGCTTTAAGAAAATTATATCTCGAGGCAGGAGAACGCGTCGGCAGGCCAGAAGAGAAAGTTGGCACAAGTTTTTATCAGGGATAAATTTATATACACAAGAGGCCAAAGTCTGGAACATGGTTCGTAGGGTAGCAGGAAGACAAGTACACTCACTCCCACTCGTAAACACTTAGGGTGATACCTTAGAAGATCAGGCAAACTTCCTCGGTGCACACTTTGAACGGGTATCCAGCTCGTCCCACTATACTGACACTTTCCAAAAATACAGAACAAGAATAGAAAAGCAGAAACTCGAACACAAATCCACTAGATACGAGGCATATAACCAAGCTTTCAGTCTAGCTGAGCTCCGAACATCTCTTACCTCCTGCAGTACTTCTGACCCAGGTTCTGACCGTGTGACGTATGAAATGTTAAAAAACCTATCAATCGAAACGCGAAAAACCTCACTTTGTTTGTACAATGCTATTTGGTTTTCTGGCACTATCCCTACCTCCTGGAAAGAGGCTATTACTATTCCCATTTTGAAAGAGGGCAAGGACCCTTCTTTAGCTTCAAGTTATAGGCCTAATGCACTTACAAGCTGCTTGTGCAAAGTCTTTGAAAAAATGATGAACTGCCGACTTGTACATATCCTTGAAATCAACAATTTGCTCGACCCATTTCAGTGCGGGTTTCAAGAAAATAGATCCACCACAGACCACCTTGTTCGTATCGAGACACAGATCAGAGACGCCTTCGTCCATAAACAATATTTTCTCTCTGTGTTCCTCGATATCGAAAAGGCTTATGATACAACATGGAATTTTGGAATTCTAAGAGACCTGTCCCATCTTGGTGTGCGCGGAAGAATGTTTCACATAATCGAAAGTTACCTGTCAAACCGGACATTCCGTGTCCGTTTGGGCAGTGTTCTCTCCCAAACATTTGTCCGGGAAACAGGCGTGCCACAAGGTGGTGTACTTAGTTGCACACTTTTTATTATCAAAATGAATTCCTTGCACTTGTCCATCCCCCGCAGTATGTTCTATTGTACATATGTCGACGACGTTCAGCTTGGCTTCAAGTCATGCAACTTGGCAATGTGTGAGCGGCAGGTTCTGCTGGGTTTAAACAAGGTCTCCAAATGGGCAGATGAAAACGGATTTCGACTTAAAACAAAAAAGCACGTGTGTCTTGTTCTCTCGAAAGACAGGCCTGCACTCGGAACCTGACATTCGACTGAATGGGCAACGTCTGTCTGTCAAAGCCGAGCATAAACTCTTAGGCTTAATCTTGGACAAGTTGACCTTCGTACCGCACATCAAGTATTTAAAACAAAATGTTTAAAAGCCATGAAAGTTATACAAGTGTTGTCACGTACTACTTGGGGTAGTGATAGGCAATGCCTCATGAATCTGTATCGAAGCCTCATTCGCACCCGCTTAGATTATGGGGCCGTTGTTTATCAGTCTGCAACTCAAAGTGCTTTGAAGATGCTGGACCCCGTGCACCATTTGGGCATCCGCCTTTCTACGGGTGCTTTTCGCACCAGCCCTGTAGAAAGCCTTTACGTTGAGTCAAATGAATGGTCGCTTCATCTACAGAGAACTTACATGTCCTTTGTATATTTTCTTAAGGTGAAAGCAGACAAGAAGCACCCCTCATACTCTACTATTAATGATCTGTCGAGCTCCATTCTGTTTCAAAACAGGCCTTCGATGAGGCAACCCTTCTCAGTTCGCCTGAAGGGTCTAGCTGAAGAAACTGAAGTGTCACGTGAACACAGTTTAATGGCTCCTGTAGCGTACCCGCCACCGTGGCAGTGGCAGACTATAGACTGCGATGTGTCTTTCCTAGAAGTTACAAAACATGCACCTATTGCCCATATTCGAACATACTTCCTGGAACTTCAACACAAATACACACGTCCTGAGTTCTTTACAGATGCCTCCAAGTCCAACTCCTCTGTGTCCTACGCTGCTGTTGGCCCTTCCTCTTCGCATGCTGGCCCTCTACATCCTGGTACAAGTATATTCACAGCGGAAGCTTACGTGATACTTGTGGCAGCTAAACACATCAAACAATTACAAATACATAAAGCAGTAATTTATACAGACTTCCTCAGTGTGGTAACGGCTCTGCACAGTCTTAAAAAACGAAAAAAAAAACGCTGTCCTCGTCTCACTTCATTTTATGCACACTCTACACACTCAACCAACATGTTGTAGTGTGCTGGCTTCCATGGCACCGTGAGATTCAAGGCAACGTGATGGCGGATCAGCTTGCTGCATCCGTCCACGAAATCAGTGCCACTACACCCATATCGATCCCGCCCCTTGATCTTAAGCCGTCTCTCAAACGGAAGCTCAGGGACTACTGGCAGAGCAAGTGGGATAGACACACACAAAACAAGCTACACGTAATCAAGCCACACCTTGGCCATTGGCCACCAGTATCAAAATCACGTCTAACAGAGGTAACACTAACAAGACTCAGGATAGGACACACATACACGACACACACACATCTTTGTCAGGTGGTGATCCACCATTGTGTGACAAATGTGGTGAGGCATTAACAGTTGTTCACGTTTTAATCCAATGTAAACAGTTAGACACTCTAAGAAGACAACACTTTCCATTACCCTACCGACAACATATACCATTACACCCCGCAATGTTTGTCGGTAGGGAACCACTTTTCACCCATAAATCATTGCTAGCTTTTTTAAGAGATGTCGGTTTTTACCATGTAATATACCCAGGCATTGCGTAGCGTGACCTCTCAAGAGAGGTTGCTGCTGCAGTGACTACATTTAAAAGCACTTGCCTCACAGCCCTTGGACACACGGGCGCTTGTGAGGCATTTGTGCTAGTGCGAAATATTTCTACACATGCTTTTATTATCAAAACCTTTTCTCACCCACTTTCATTATACATATCATGCCACTGTCATGATTTTAATAGTTATGTTTTACCCGCGTTAGCGCGAGAAATTATAAGGCCCCTATACAGCCACGCAACATATCATTGTCCGCATCTCTACTCATCGAAATGGCACTCTTTGGCCAACAATTGGCCCTTGCGCCACAAAGCGCCACACATCATCATCACCGTCCAGCGACCAGCAAGTCAATCGCCGCTATTGGAATAGCGGCAGCACGTTTCTTCTCCCGCTTTCCTATATCACCTCCGGTGGTGCTTCTCGGGTGCCGAGTGGTGAGAGTTGGTTTCTACAACATCGCAAAGAACCTGCATTTTATTGCATCATTTCCAGGAAAATCGCAAAGCTATATAGCCTTCAGAAATTTTCAATTTCTCAAGGTTGCGCCGAATGCTGATACTTCATTTCTAGGGCCATTTTGAGACAATATAGTGAACTTATAGTTTTTGGAAGCCTTCTATTTTTCGATTTCTCCACGTTCTGTCACGTTTGATTTAATAAATTTTGGTATCATTTTGAGTAAAAATCGCAAAGTTGTAACCTTCACATATTTTCAATTCTCCAAAGCTGCGTTCAATGCTGATAATTCATTTTTAGGGCCATCTTGAGGAAACAAATGGCGAATTTATAGCTTTCAAAAAGCTGCTATTTTTATTTTGCGAGGTTCCGTAGTGTTTTGAATATTTCAATGTTGGCATCATTTTGAATAAATATCGCATTTCAAACTTTTTATGGTTGCGTCGAATGCATATTATTCAATTTTAGAGGCATCTTGAGACAAAATGGGTAGCCTGTAGCCTTCCGAAAGCTTCTATAAAACCTATAGATCTGCCTTTCCTATCAGAAAGGGCTTAGGAGTCAATTTCAATTGAAGAAGACGATACCTTCGCAAATCAAAAGTTACGAGATACAAATGTGTGCGTAACATGCAACGACAAATCGCAACGACAGTCTGTGCTGCTGCGCACATATCTTGCTTTCCATATTCTCGTGGCCAAAAACAATACCTGGGGTTTTACCTCCGATACCACCATATTATTGCGGGAGACGCCATAGTGGAGGGCTCCGGAACTTTTTACCACCTGATTATGTTTGACGTGCACTGACATCAGTTCACGGGCATCTACCATTTCACCTACATCAAAATGCGACTGCCACGTCTGGGATCGAATCCGCTACCTTCGGATCGTAGCCGAGTGACCTAGCCACTGTTACACTTGAACGTTGAAACATTTTTTTGGAGCTGTTAACAATTTTATTAGCAGGGTTTGCATAACAAATGTGCAGCTCGAGATCTGGTTTAAGACGAACGATGTGGTTTAGGACGAACGCGCGAGCCTCATTCCATTGCAGATCGGTGTTTCTCTCAAGCTTCCACGAGAATTAATCGCAAAACTTGCACGAAATACCAGTGGAGATGGTGGCCAGCACAAGCAGTGTGCTAGTCACATGTTTGCCGACATGCAAGCATCTTAAAGGGCCAGGAAAAGCTCGCGCATCTTTCCTATGCGTGACCGACCTTCTTATACGCGCACTGACGTCAACTCAGCGATGTGACGCAGCACGCAGCTCGTCGATTGGCCTAAACAAGGTGTAATGAAGTCAACGTCACCGATCGCCGAGTTGACGTCACTGCACGTGGAAGAAGATTGGTCAGGCTGCGAAAGATGCGCAAGCTTTTCCTATGCGTTTCGGAGCCTGTTGACTGGCCCTTTAAGCCTGACCACTCGCACCTGCTGCAGCGTCAGAGCGTGGCTTTTGGACGCGGCGCCGCACCCTGTCCCAATGGAGAGAGGGCAGGTGACTACGCAATGCTGCGGGCCCTCTCTCTACACAGAGAGAGGGCACACGCCCAGCCAAAGATTCGGCTTAAAAGACTACCCAGCTTGTCAGGAACAGTTCCAGTAGCAAGGTAAGCACAGCTGGCCCCATGACCACGCAACTGTGTGACGTGGGTGCTGCAATCATGGCCACCGCAGCCAGCACGCGCAAAGCCGCAGACATGGAGGAAGTAATCACAGGTGGAGCAAGCACAGGACGCGCGCCAATCAAAAAGACAGCAGAAAATTGTGACGTAGCTTTGTTTACACTCCCCCCACTTTGATGCTGGCGTCGCGAGGGGACTTTCATCTCGCTCGCTCAGTAGTATACGGCATGCACTTTAAAATTGATTTTAGATGTGTTATCGTCGTTGTTTGCCCTTGATACTTCGTAGATGTGTCTGTATTTATATAAATCTATCTCGCACATGAGCTCGCGTTCGAAAATTTTGTATAAGTGCTCCTTTATGTGATCTGTTGTTCTGTAGATTTTCAGCAACAATTTTCATTTTGTAAGTAGTGTATCGCGAAGGGCTAGATGATGTGTAGATGAGCCACCTGCACTAAACCAACGGCGCACGCGACCCGCGCCTGGCGTGGTCAAATCACGCATTTGTTATTGGAGCAACCAATTCCCTTTCTGCAGCCCTTCATACGCCTTTCCCGCGACGGAGACGGCAAAAATGCGCCGTCGTAATAATTGTTTTTGTTATTATTTAATGTTGTAATAATGCTAACTACTTGCTGGGCTTTAATGTTCCAAAGCCACGGTATCGTAACGGGGCCTTGACATAGGCGAAGGAAGCAGACAGTAATTGCAAGATGAAACTGTTTGTTCGTCCGAACTTTTGGCCCGTAAACTGAAGGCCAGATTACAGCGCTGCCCAGGCGCGTATCCGGATTTTTTTTTTTTTTCAAGAGGGGGTGGCGCCCCTTTGATTTCGGAAGGAACACCATTTTTTGCTATCCATGGCGGAGAAAATTTGGGTGGGGGGGAGGGCCACGTGTGGATCACGCCCAATGCAGCTTTAAGGGCATGCTGACATTTCTAAGCAAGAGAGGTACAGATTCCCGCCTTTAGAGCACGCGCTAATGTAGCTAATGTTGAGACTTTTGTGTCTGTCCCACACCGAACGGGACAGTGTGTGCAGTGACTCATTGTGCTATTTCACAATCACCCCTCATCATGCCCCTCTTTTAAGTGTGAATACACTTTATAAGCGACCCCAAACCATCCACCGCCGTCGGCGGCGTCCGCAGTCTTCTCTCTATCTTTAAAAGAAAGAGGACTTGGCGGGCCGCAGCGCGACGCTCTACCGAATAAGCCACGGACGCGACGCTGATAGTCCCTATCCCCCTTCGCTCGCTCCTCCGCTCTCCTCGCTCGCTGCAGCTGCGCGCGCACCCCTCTCTCTCGCGCGCCCGCCTTCTCTCTCAGTCTCCCGTCGAGAGCGGGTCGTGCGATGGATGTCCCGGAGGCAACGCTACCATCTGGATATAAGGCGCGTTACTGACACCGATATAAGCGTCGCCAACGCATTTTAACTTTACTCCCCCTCATAGCATCACCCCGTACATTCGCACTTAACCATGTTCACCCTCCGGGAACTGCTTGGGAGTTTTTTCGTTCCCTTTTTCCCTTATCCCCGTGAGGAGTAGCAGGCTAGAAACCCGCTCTTCAGGTCTACCTCTCCTCCTTCTTCTCATTGTGTCTAAAAGAAAAAAATATGCACCATCTCCCCGAAGGAAACCCTGATGGAATGCAAAGTAGCAGTGGTGCGCACGCCATTGACCCGGCTGAAACGGGCGCTGACGCGGGTGCTGGAAGAACGGTTTGAAGCGGAAATTGGTGTAGCGTTTACTCGAATAAATGTCTCTTTGAAACGCAAAGACACAATAGGTGGGTTGGGGTCTGTGCAAGTTTCATAGCAGGTAAACGAGCCGAGTGGTTTCACTCGACGTGTGGTTGAGCGTTGCGGGCGGTCTAGAGGGTGAAGCGAGTGAGAAGTGTGTTGCGAGCGAGTGGAGGAGAGGGTGAAGTGAGCGAGAAGTGCGTTGCGAGTGGGCGGAGGAGCAACACCACCTTGGTGTGTTCGGAGGAACCGGCCGCTGCTGCGGGTGAGGAAGAGACGTTAACGTGCAGCTGCGACTTGACCTCCTTGGCGTCGTTCAAACAACTGCGGTGGGGGGAACGCGGTGCGGCGCGTTGGCACGGAGACGCGACACGTACGGTCAGCGTTACACAGGCTAGTCAAAGAACGGCTTCACCATTTTAGATGCGAAGCATCTTTTGCTCAGGCCTATGTGCCGCCGCGTCCGCACTCACGCATGCGCAACTTTCCTCCTTCTCTCTCTCCAACAGCTTCACGTTCCTCTCTCCACTTCTTTCGTACCCCCTCCTTGTACTCGCTCCCCCTCTCTCTCCTCTAGGCATCCCTCCCAGCTGCGTTTACTGTGCCATGGCGCATGCGAATCCCTCCCCTTTTTCTCTTCTCTCTCTTACATTCGCCCTCTCTCACCTCGCAACGCTGAAGCAGGCAGCACCTGCTAGCGAGTTTCTTGATTGAACAAACCGACTGCTAGCGCTGCACAACCGTTCACTGGCAACCCCGTATACAAAGTGAGCTAGAAAATTTTGCAGCTCACTTTACCATAAATATGGCCGCTGGGAGAGGACAGGTAGTGCCAGTGGGAGATTTCTCCTGTGCCTTGTTGAAGAATAGAAATTTGCACCGTGCACGTTAACTAAACCCAGACTGCAGGTCTCTGTGTCCACTCAGTCTCCTGCCTCTCACTGCCCATTAGAAGCAATGGGCATGTTCCAGTGGGAAACACCGGTCCATCACTGCGTGCTTTGCGCCTCCCCAAGTTTCTCCTGCGCAATGTCGTTAGGGTGGATAGAACGGGCCATTCTAGAATGGCCATTCTAGCCACCCTAACGTCGTGATGAGCGCCAGCGTCCACATCATCGCCAATGTAAGCCTTAGAGCCCGCTGTTTCGCATCTACACATGGTTGCCTATTGTGGGAGATGGCGTAATTTTTAGGGCCGAAGCTTTTTAGGCCGTGGGCCGTTCTTTCTTCTGGAGTTGTAGTAGTAGTAGTAGTAGTAGTAGTAGTAGTAGTAGTAGTAGTAGTAGTAGTAGTAGTATGTAGCCACCTCTACTTAATGAGTAGCTCAATAGATTGCGTTGCGTGTATATGTCCTTGGGATTAATATAACAAGATATCGTCAGTATTCACAGCATATGCACGGAGTCAATGATGATGAGTGGGGCGAAGCATCTGTCCATGCGTCAGTCCGTTCGCCCGTCCGTCCATTCGTGCTGCCTTTCATCCAGCCGTCCATCCATGCGTTCGTGTTTCCATCCGTCCGTCTGGACGCATGGACAGACAGACGCGTCGCCCCAGTCATCCTTATTCACTGTGATTTTTTTCTCGGTTGTTTGCGTCGTCGCAACCGAACCACTCTTGAACTTTCCAAGCGGACACCACACACACATATTTATACATAGTGTGCATTGACACCACCGTGGCCGCCCTATTCGGATACCAGCTCGTATTTTGACGCGCTGC
Organism: Rhipicephalus microplus; assembly: GCF_013339725.1. NCBI lineage: Eukaryota > Metazoa > Arthropoda > Arachnida > Ixodida > Ixodidae > Rhipicephalus > Rhipicephalus microplus. Next base: position 145,348,978 of record NC_051167.1, read on the forward strand.
GTTAACTCATACACGCGGAGAAACAAACTGTGGCATCTGATTAGCCCCGGTTCCCCCTCCTGTTTCTTTGTGTTCACCCTTAGTGGGGCTGGCGTACGAAAGAAAGTGGGGAAGCACGAAAGAACACGGGAAGGGAAGGACTGTCTGTCCTACCCTGCTACTACCTTTCCAGCCTGTATACTGCTACCCTCTAAGGAGATGAAAATTCATGGTGGCCGCCATGTTTGGGCACCCAGCAACCTGTCTGTGACGTCACTTGACCGGTGATTTTCAGCACGGCACAGAGTGCATGACTTAGAAGTTCGTTCACTTTTTTTGCGACTATCATGCTTAAAATTTTTTTTAAAAGCACATGGGTGTTGTAGCCACTGAATCCATATCGCTATATATAGTATGTGAAGTTTTCTTTTTTCAGCAATGCCAACACTGTGGTTCAAACCGCCAGGCCTCCTTACGCTTACGAACTCAACTCCTTACTGCCTGAGCTACAGGGACTGCACAAATGTGCACATATTCGCAAGAGGCGTGTAGAAGATACATGAATGGAAGCATTGGAAAGGCAGCACTACATGTATCAAGAAGCACCAAGGTGGACGAAATAATTATCCTTTGGACACCGGGACACGAGTCTCTCGCGGGGAACCAGTGTTATGCCAGCGAGTCCTCGTCAAACGACCGTGCCTCTGAAAAAGGCAATCGGGGTCAAGGCCAGCCCGGTGGTGGTAGTGATTAGAATGAAGAGGAAAAAGGCACCTAATTTCTGTCTGCCTTCAGGCGACACGGCGCAGTGCCTTATAGGGGTGGGGGGAAGGAGGGATAAAAGAATAGAAGGAAAGTAGAAGCAGAAGAAGACAGCCAACGAGAGGAAAAAAGAAGGAGATAGGAAAGTGGGGATCCGGTCGAAGCAGTCCAAGGGCGGGGTGCCACAATGCGAGAGCTACACGGCGTCAGGAGACCGCGGAGGGCGAACCAGTCGGCGGGAGCTACGCTGAAGTCGGAGATCGCGAGGGCACAACCGTCCAGCTTGAAATCCTGCGAGCGAATCCGGCCAGCCCGCCGTCTGCCCGACACGAACATCTCAACGGCGTGAACACGCGCGGCGCCTCTCTCGCCCACGTGCATTGAGTCATCGGCGCACGTGACAGCGAGCCGGCGTTCTCGTGCCTGGTGGTCTGACGCATGGCGCGGCGACCCTCCATTGGCGGAATCTGCTCGGACGACCCGCGGCGCTTCTGATTGGACACTTTGGTTGGACCCGGTGCAAATAAAAGAAGCCCTGCGGCGCGTCGCGATCGGCAGTCCTAGAGAGAGGAGTCCCCATGTCGGAGGGCCGACATGTGTGTGAGTCAGCGGTCTTAGGCGAAAGGCTGAACTATGTGTTAGAGAGAAGAGCTCGGCTCTTCGAGTCTCTGTCGGCCCCAGTGCCGAAATTGTAACGCCTCTGTATATATGCTGTACATAAACCTTGTTTAACTCACCGTCGTCTCGTCCGCTCGTCTTATCAGCTCTGCGCAGAAGCAGTCGCGAGCTGATAAACATACGCTACCAAACGGCTGGTGACCTTCCCGGCGGAGTTGAAAGCAGTGGCGCCTCCGGGGCCGTGTTGGCGTCGCCGTCTTTCGCAACAGTGGTGGCTTCGGTGGGATCGGTCCGCCGTTTCTCAACAGTGGTGGCAGCGGTGGGATCGGCCGGCGTCAGCGACATCGATGCGGTGAGTGCCTGATGTTTTCCCCTCAGTTCACCAGACTACTCTAGCTCAGGTTGTAGTAGTTTAGAGAAGGGCTGTGTGAAGCATTGAAGTGAGCTTTGATAGTTTCAAGCCAAGTCGAAGCGCTTTGAAACCAAAGTTAATGCGGAGGGGGTAAACACGGGAGTGTGAAAAATTGCTTGTGCGTCTTGCTAGTAGGCTTATAGTGGGTACGGCAAGTAGATTCTTAACAGGGGCAAACAGCAAGAGGCTAGTGTGAACGATGGAGAACCTTAAAGTGAAGGAACTCATCGAAATTTGTGAGGAACTCGGCATTACTTTGGGCCGTGCGAAACGAAAGCAAGCGATCCTTGAGATCATGAAGGATGAGGGAGTGTCGGCTGAGGAAGTCGATGAGGCCTGGGTGGATATTAAAGCACGCCGTGAGGAGGCTGAAAGGCGAGAAGTAGAAGCTCGCGAACGTGAGGAGGCTGAAAGGCGAGAAGCTCGTGAAGAGGCTGAAAGGCGCGAAGCTCGCGAACGTGAAGAAAGGCGCGAAGCTCGCGAAAGTGAAGAAAGGCGCGAAGCTCGCGAACGTGAAGAAAGGCGAGAAGCTCGCGAACGCGAAGAAGCTGAAAGGCGCGAACGTCGCGAGGAGGCCGAGAGACAGGAGCGCCTCGAGATGAAACGAATAGAATTGGCAATCCTACAGTGTTCGCAGGCGCCTAGCGCAGCTTCTCCGACGATTCAGGTCAGCGGTATTAGAATTCGGGATCAACTGCCACCGTTCGTAGTAGGCGAGGACATGGCGAAGTATCTCGTCAAGTTTGAACACGTCTGTGAGCGAAACGCTTTGGAGCGGTCTCTTTGGGCGCAGAACCTGTTAGCTCTTCTTCCCGGCGAAGTGTCCGACGCATTAACTTGCTTGTCTAGGGAAGCGTTTGAGAGCTATGACGAGGTTAAGGAAGTGCTCTTGAGACGGTACAAGTTGTCACCCGAGGCTTTCAGGCAAAGGTTCCGGTATGCTGAAAAGGGGAATGAGTCACACGTTGACTTCGCGTTTCGTCTTAAAGCCGATTTAATTGAATGGCTCAAGGGCGAAGGTGTTTATGACGACCGCGATAAAGTGGTGGAATGCGTTGCATTGGAGCAATTCTACCGCTGCATCGAGGATGATGTCAAACTTTGGCTGCAGGACAGACTTGGGGACGTACAGTTAAACAAGGCAGCTGAGTTAGCTGAGGAGTATTATACTCGCCGAAAGTTGCATAGCAGGGCAGCGCGCGTTGAAAAGGATGAAAGGAAAGAGGGCTTTTCAAGGAAACCTGATCAACGGAAACCCGCTCCGCACCGTAATTTCAAGAAGGACCCGTCTCTTACGAAGGACAGTGTGGGGGAAGGGCAAACAGAAGCGGAGAAATCGAGTGAGGTTTCTACCACACAGGCATTAGAACCGGAAAACAAACGGAAGCCGCTAATCTGCTACAACTGTAAAAAGGAAGGACACATCGCGAGAAACTGTCAGGAAAAGTTTGCCTTCGCAACGATCCGAGAATCAGAAAAAAACCTTCGGTTGTTGGAGCCGTATCTCCAAGAAATTAGGGTGAATGAGAAAACGTGCCGAGCACTTAGAGACTCAGCGGCAACCATGGACGTTGTCCATCCTTCATTGGTGTCTCCGGATGACTTCACAGGAGAATGCGCGTGGATCAGGCAAGTCGCCGAGGAGCAGAGTGTTCGCTTACCAATCGCCACGGTTGTCATTGAAGGCCCGTTCGGTAAGCTTTGCACCGAAGCGGCTGTGTCTGCCGCGCTGAATGGTCGTTTTCCTTATCTTTTCTCCAACAACTCGGAGCAGCTTCTCAAAGAGCAGGGCAAATCGTTCTTCCCCAACTTAGCGTGCATGGCTCTCACGCGATCGCAAGCGCGGAAGCTATCGCGGCAGCTTGATCTGGTTCCATGCGGTGAACTCTCAAGTGACCTTGTCGGCGGGTCGACGGAACCCCAGAAAGGAAAGTTTCCGCATGAGTCATGGGAGCAGTCACGTGAGCGGCCCGTCGTCGACACGACCGGCGCGGTTTCCGGAGAAAGGGGAGACGACGTGGCGCCATTGAGTCAGAGCGAGAGGGTTGCAACGCTCTCGCCTGTAGCGGAAAGTTGGAGCGAGCTGCCGAGAGTTGATCGAGAGGCGCTCATTGGAGAGCAACGTGAGGATTTCTCGATTGAAGCGCTAGTGGAAAGCCAAATTGAAGCGCGAGTGGAAAGCCAGAAAAACGCGGCAAAAGTGCTGTCGAAGGAGCACTACGAGAAATCGGGGAAGAAGCGCGCTTTTGAAGTTGATAATCAGGTAATGCGGCTGCAGCCACCCAAAAGGAACAAGCTTGAGGTTGATTGGGAAGGGCCCGCCACAGTATTATCGAAGCCTTGCGATACAACTTATGAGGTGCAAGTAGGAAGGCGGCAGAACAAAATTTACAACTTGATGAAACCCAATGTTCAACATCAAGCGGTCGTAAATCAGCTGTTGAAGGCTTCAGAGGAAGAGGGAGCAGAAAAATTGAGTTCTAGTGAGGTGATCGAAGGGGGATCGAAAGTAATTTGGGAGCAGATAAACCTAGAGCCTAGCTTAAGTGAAGGAGGACCTGAGAAAGAGGACCTGAGAAAGATTGGTTCCGAGTTTGAAGACGTGTTTTCGGACCGCCCCGGAAACATGAGGGTGATCGAACACGATATCGAGCTAAGCGGTGAGGAGTCAATCAGTAGCAAGCCGTATCGTTGTTCCCCTGTGCAACGTCGCAAGTGTGAGCCGCTCTTGGTGCCGCATAGGTATCGTCGCCTAAAAGTGGCCGGTTACTGAGGTGGAGCATGTTGCTCCACAGCGCAACTTTGACGTTCGCTAAAGAAAAAAAAATGGAAAGGTAAACGTTAATGCAGGTGCATTGAGCAGTGCGTTTAGTTAGTACCTTCTCAACCTTTCGGTTTCTGGCTGGCGATTCGGGGCAAAATTTTGACCTCATCACGACCTGGGCTGAGCGCTCTCGTTCAGAGTGATCTCAAGGGGCCAACTTTATGTGGTATTCTAATTCGTTGCGTTGTTGTAATTGTGAAAAATTCAAGTTCTTACTTTAAGAGTCTTGTGTCCCACATGTGCCTCTTGATGTAGAGGGAACAAAATTCCGATAAACACGTAGATAGGTATATGTTGTACTATATTTTGTCTGGTGTTCTGTCGGGTGACCGAGGGCACTTGCTTGTGTCGTGTGTTGTCTGTTGTCGAACCGTTCTTAGCAAGTTGCAGAACCATCGACAAGTGCTGAAACCGAAGATGGTCAGAAGAGACGAGCGAAGTTGGCCAGCAAGTTGTGGCGACAAGCCAGTGGAGCTGGGATCCGTCGTCAAAAATGGGATGTGTTCCCGGACCAGTCTGGAGCTGTATTCTCCCCATGGCCCTGGAGGCGAACCTGGAGGGACCAGGCGAACGAGCGCACCTGACATCCGAGCCCCGTGGAAGCAGCTCGTCTTTCCGGTGCATTGTCTGGCGGCGGGGGTGCTGTTATGCCAGCGAGTCCTCGTCAAACGACCGTGCCTCTGAAAAAGGCAATCGGGGTCAAGGCCAGCCCGCCGTCTGCCCGACACGAACATCTCAACGGCGTGAACACGCGCGGCGCCTCTCTCGCCCACGTGCATTGAGTCATCGGCGCACGTGACAGCGAGCCGGCGTTCTCGTGCCTGGTGGTCTGACGCATGGCGCGGCGACCCTCCATTGGCGGAATCTGCTCGGACGACCCGCGGCGCTTCTGATTGGACACTTTGGTTGGACCCGGTGCAAATAAAAGAAGCCCTGCGGCGCGTCGCGATCGGCAGTCCTAGAGAGAGGAGTCCCCATGTCGGAGGGCCGACATGTGTGTGAGTCAGCGGTCTTAGGCGAAAGGCTGAACTATGTGTTAGAGAGAAGAGCTCGGCTCTTCGAGTCTCTGTCGGCCCCAGTGCCGAAATTGTAACGCCTCTGTATATATGCTGTACATAAACCTTGTTTAACTCACCGTCGTCTCGTCCGCTCGTCTTATCAGCTCTGCGCAGAAGCAGTCGCGAGCTGATAAACATACGCTACCAAACGGCTGGTGACCTTCCCGGCGGAGTTGAAAGCAGTGGCGCCTCCGGGGCCGTGTTGGCGTCGCCGTCTTTCGCAACAGTGGTGGCTTCGGTGGGATCGGTCCGCCGTTTCTCAACACCAGGCGACGCACGCCGTGGCTCGAGATCATGCACGCCGAGCCATCTCCGACACGCTGGGATCACGTACCGACGGCTGTCACGACAAGCGTGAGCGCATACCGAAGAAGTACGCAGACATTTCGGCACACTACAGGAAGCAGAGGAAGCTTGGTACCCGCCAGCCCACAAAAGTTTGAGTAGGGAACAAGCGGTGACATGGCGAAGACTACAAGCCGGAACTTACCCGCACGGAACATTGATGCACGCTTTGTATCCAGGAACGTTCAGGCAGGACTGCAAGTTCTGCCCTCCAGACACATGCAACACTCTGCGCCACATGGTGCTGGTGTGTCGCAACAATCTCACCGCCAAGTGAAAACGCAAACGAACAGAAAGAAACGGATAAAGAGGAAGCATTCGAAGACCAGTGGGAGGCTTTGTTGGTGACGCAAGACCCTGACAACCAGCTAGGATTGGTGAGCCGGGCTCGAGCGGCAGCAGCGAGCCATGGCTACCTGGACTGAAGAGGCCACCCACCTTCGGGCTGAAGTACAAAGAGCCTGGTCTAAATAAAGTTCATTTCATTCATTAACGCTGTGGTTGTGTACATAATCCTCGGTGTACGCATCACTTGAAAAATAACTTTTGCCACGATTCTTGACGATATAAAGGCCACTCGATAAGAATTCAACTTTTCGTGTTTTTTTTAAGTTGCCCCGCATTTCGATAAAATTCGTTTCGTCACCATTATTAGGGAAATAAGGCACAGCCTTTGGAAATATTGGTCTCTTCATTTTTTGAAGTTACCTTGAGTTCTGATGAAATCCATATTTTTTTCACAAGTTTTGGTTAAATTAGTAAGTCTTTGGGAATAGTCAATATACATATGTTTTTTTCTGAATATTCATTTAATATGGACCAAATAAGTGTTGGGTATTTTCCAAGCGAAACGACTTGAAACACTGAGTTTTTTTTTTAGTTTCTTCAATGGATCTCAGAGGCATAAACTTCCTTTAGTACACAGTGCACTGTCAGCACTGATATGTACAAGTGTGTCAAGAAGTTTCTAGCATTAGGTCTAAATTAGCACAAGAAACAATTTTAGCAGTTTATGCAATGCACCAGATCCTAAGAAAATGAAAGTACACACCATATGGGATTTATTGTTACTTTGTGCTACTCTTCCTCTATTAAGAAGTGTACCCACAGTGTTTTCAGGTCACAAGCAGCAGATGCATATTCTGTGTGATACAGCGTCGCCAACACCAACTACCAAGTGCAGAGTTTCGAACAAGAGAAATAGATAAAATATCAATCCTGCTTGAAGACAAAATATGCCCAGTCTTTTAGGGGGTGTATACACACAAACCAGATTATCACAATGTTGCACCTTACACGAAAAAAGTCCGTTATATCCAAAAATTTGTTATAAAACTATAATCTTAACACTCCATTCATTGCAGGACTATTCTTTAATTTTGTAATATCTGGGTTCGTTATATGGAGGTGTGAGTGTATAATTAGACACAAGTGAACTTTGTTGGTTTTCAAGTCTCATTTTATTGAAACGTGGATAAAGGTGTTTACAGGAAAAAGTCAATAGCTCTATAAGCCCCTTGGCCTTAAATTACAGAACATTTCTGCTGCTGCCACTGAAACCTTCTTCACCAACGAAAGCAAAGTCGCAGCAATGTTACACGCAGGCACTGCTCCTGTACAGGTCCGTGCGATGCAAAAAGAAAAGAAGAAAGTTTACAACAAAGAATGGTCGGAAACCATTAGAACATCAGCCGTGTGAAAAACGAGCAGTTCGTAAAGCGTTCACACGACAAGCTGCGTACAGCTGCTCAGTTTTTTGCACGTTACTACATTGCATAAGCTGCCGGCCGCAAAATCACCGTTGCTTGGGCAAAAACTGTCACCACAGTGCAGGGGGAAAAGAAAACGTGGCCTAACAATCTTCTTTTTCGCACAAGCCTCATCTAAGCACACATACATGCACATACACTCTGCACAAAATGGGCTAGTTTAGCTCTCTCCAATATTACACTAACACGTGTTAACTCCCCTAGTGGCGAAGTGAGAGGCCATTGTGCATGCATCAACGGCAAATATGTTTCCTAGTGGAGGGTCACGTGGGCAGACCGAAATCTGGAGACTAATGCCAGAAAGCAACGTGGCATTGAACAACCTAGCTTGCTCGGCAGGCAAGCAAGCATTGGCTAAGGAGTACTGGCCACTCCGAATACTTTACAACCTATGGGCATGCGCAAGGCGCACAAGTCAAAGCGCGCTGTGGATGTACCTTTGATCAAGGCTCGCGGAAGCTACACAGGGGGCTGCGCATTGCCGGGACCTCGCATGTATGTACAAAGTTCTACTTGCTTCATCTCGTAAAACAAATAATAATAATATAAGTAGAGCACGAAAAAAGCGGCTGACAAGAAGCCAAGAACTAACAAGTAGACAGAAACGAGCACCCGTTCTTGTCTACTTGTCTCCTATGTCTCGTCCTTTTCTGTGCTCAAATTTTATTTTTAGACAATGCACCAGCTCGCCCAGCAATGCATTTTATCTCGTGAAACGCTGCGGAGTAAGTGCATCAGCAGTAGCGGGCGTAAGCTGTACTTGCCGCATACGGTAAGCCACCTGTCACGAACTGGTTCGATGCCCTGGCGTTAAAACCGTACAGCACTTGCAGGGGCAAACTTCGCAAGGGAAATGTCCGTTCTTTATATCCCGTTAAGAAACACCATGTCACTTGTCTGTGACGAGAAGCCAGTGACCATCACACGTGCACGTAACACTGTAGGCTTTGTGGTATAGTAACGACAGCAAATAATCTTGCCATTTTGCAACCTTCACCACAAGTCAAAACATTACTGCAGGGCTGACTAAGCATATATACGTCCTTCCAGCTCATTGAACACCCACCTCCATTTCGCTCACATTTTCGATGGTTTCGCCCAAGCTTACAATCTCTCAAACGCACCAACCGTGAAGCTCGTTTGAAAACGAGCGCGAGATAAATCTGCGATTTAGCAACGACACCTTGTATGCATGCTTTTCAATCGAAAACGCTTCAGCACTGCTTAATACATTCCCTAGCCGCCATGTAATGCTACCTGCACCACTGCGTGAAAACACGGCACCAGGCAAGAATGTCAAGGACAGCTGAGGATTTTGAATACGCTGCCTGTTCAACTGAACGATGTGCTCGCAGATGGTGCTGCAGTAACAGAGTTCTAGTTTACCCGATAGTACGGTTGCAAGGTTAAGACATTCGTAAGAGAGCCACTGGCACTAATACTGGCATTACGCTAAAAGCAAACCAGCGAGACGTAGAAACTGCTGACGTCATCATATTTGTCCTTTGAGCTGTGCGTTTCTTAGCAGACTCCCTGTGTCACAATAAGCATGTTTCTTCCGATACGGAATGTGTTACGTGGTCTAACGAACCTCCTGCTAAAAGCTCGGCAGTTCCCAAATGAGTAAGTGTACTTCCCTGACACTGCAACACCCTAATAATAAATGGCAGCTTCTCGGCTCGCAACAAGACTAAGCGTGCAAAGCTGTAATTATGTGGTTGCACAACCATAACTCTACATTAATCGTATCACCATCACAGATGAAGGCATGCATTGTTAGCGGCGACACTGAACGTGAAGATTTAAGTGTTCCTTTTGTTCTTTTGTTTCTTATCTGGTGGTGCTACTGTTTCAAACCAGAGTAAGAACTTTTCAGTGGCACTGGAGCAGCGGTCATGACGTCTAGAAGTACCACGTATAAAATCTACACAGCCACAAGGAGAAGACTTGGCAACAAAACACCTAAGGCACTAAAACGCACATAAAGAATGCAACACAGAGACACAAATAACGAAAGTACAATAAACAGGCCGCACAAATTGTTCGCCTAGAGCTCTAAAAATGCCCACATAAGGAAATCTCAACTATGCTGTACAACGATCACCAACCTACACACATCTTGCCGAACAAATATGTTAACCCAGAATGTGCAATAACTTACGGTTGTGTGTCTGAACTTACGGTTGGTAAATTAACGTGTACATTATAAAGTGAACATATGTTATATTGTGTGTTTGTGGCACGCCCCATAAGATATGCAAAATTAAAATTGCCCTTTGGTTCATTCGATTCCGGACTATTTTGACAGGCATAATAGTTGAATTGATTGGCCATCAGTTAACTTTTAAATTGTGCAAACGTAATTTGAACTAAGCACCGAGTGGAAAACCTCAATTATATTACCCACAACCTAACTTCCCGGGTCAGGGAGGCGAAGGCGCAAACGTGTGGTGGTTGAGTTTTACTTTGTTGATAGTCATACCGAACGGCACACACATTGGATTTGTGCATCTGCAGCCATCTAGGAAGCCAACAAATCAGAACTTGTATCTTGAAACACATCTGCAGTGACACACACGCTTTTTGAAGAGTTTCTACGTTCTCTTTAGAATGTCATCGAACAGCAATAGTGTGACCTAGTATGCATGCTATAATAAACGAGCCACTGGTCTGATTCACGACTTAGCAGCTACCTTCTTAATGCCTTCAAACCATTGCAGTCACTTGCTTACCAGGTAAGAGAACAGCTATTCTTTTTGGGATTCTGATCTCGCCGCAGACTTTCAATACACTCAACAATGCATTTAGCTTATGCAGTGATGGTATAATTTCCACATTACACTGTTACACTCAAACCAGCAATATAACAAACCTGGATATAACGAAATATTGGTTATAACAATGTAAATGTGTAATAGTGTTAGAATATTCGTTTATAACAAATTTTCAGAAATAAAAACTTATTTTCGAGTAAGATGCAACTTTGTTATAATGAGATTTGAGTGTATTCCTGATCCACAGCTTGCATACCTCATTACAAAATTTTTAAACTTCTGTTTTTCACTAAGCCACCTGGTGGTATCTAGGGCACAGACATGAACCCGCTAGCGCACTCAATGCGTTTCCTTGTAATGTACAGATACGTGGATAAACATGCGCGATTGCACAATTTAAAAATTGTTTTGCTTATGTTTGACACTGACGTATTGGCAAGGTATTGACAGTGTGGTGACTGAAGCATTAAGTAGTAAATAAAAATGAATGCGAAGCTATAGCTGTATGGCATTAGTTGGTAGCTATGGTGATCGTTATCTACTGCTTCCTTCTCAGATAGCAGCTTTTAATTGGCCACAGCCCTCTGTCTCCAATTAGCCGTACCTGCGCTGTGCAAGACTATGTTGTCTTGCTAACAAATATTTATTGACCATATTGTAACACAGAACAGCTTGCAAGAAACAAGGTCAGTTGTCGCACAGAACACAGCAGTTAGAAAAACAAATTCTCACACTAACACATTGTCAACCAACCAAGCTTTGTGTACTCAATTAAAATGCTCATATGCTTCGAAATTCATTTCATTGCTTGTCTGTAAATGTCGCTGCCTCATAGCATCTATCGAACGAAATCAGCTGCTAATTACCTCAGTTAACCAAAATGCAATTGGGCTTTATAAGCAGTTTATAGGACTACTGTACTAATTAGTCACACAATACATAGCCTAACAAGTGATATTGTTTAACTGTCCTTTCTTCTTATTACTCAGTCTTAGTCCCCTCCAAGCTTTGCATGCCATTATCAATATTAAAAACAGCTGCTCAGCAACACAAATCTCTGGGCAACTTTTTTTTTGCACTAGAATTTTTTTTAGGTACTGCAATATATTCATATTTTTGTGTACTATAGTGATTTTGTCAAAAAACATTTCAATCGTCCTCTGAAAAACAAATAGGAAATCTGATCGAAAACCCGCCCTTCCAATCTGCCTACCCCTTCCCCTCCCCCCCCAGAAAAAACAACCTGTGAAAATTTTTCATTTGGTGAGTTACCAGAGGATTCATCGACAATACAACAGGATGCAAAAATGTCACAGACGTAGCATTCACGCAATTTTTTTCTTTTTCTTATTGACAAAGCATAAATGGAAATCGTTGCACAAGGCAAACTTCACCACAGTGTAGTATCACTGCATGGATGCTCACTACAGACATGACAGTTCTCAAGCTGCCAAAATTACAAGTAAACTATACGGTAAGCACCTTTTCGTACACATTGGTACATGTTCTCCACAAAAAATTTAATCTCAAGCAGCAGAACCTGTCGCAGATTGATTTGGCACGTTATCTGGCTGCTCACGTGTGAGCATCAGACAGTCCTTCGTGCTGCTGACATAAAGAGTTAAAAGAATGTCGAGGAATGCACTAAAGCAGACCGCTGACGGCCATCAAAATTCCAAATCATTTTTTGTTCGCTTGTGTACATTACACTACACTTCTCTAGAAGAACTAAAAACGAAAAAAATCACAAAAAATGCACTAGTCGCAGCAAGTTCATCACAAGTGTGCGCACTAACCACAGCTAAACCCACATTTAGCACGCTAGTAGCACAACCAGAATGAAACTGGCGTGTGAATGAATTCTCCAGAAGCCTGACGTAACTGCAGAAGCATGACGACAGAAAATGTCAGAAAACGTCAGAACACCAGCTCCTTCGTAAAACAGCGCTTCTTAGGAAAAAACTTTCAATTTTTACCTTCTTCTGCACATGTACAAACAGAATAAAATGCTTTTGCCCAACGAGTGCTCAACTAATTACGATAAAATATTATTTCATTTATCAAAGACCGAAAGCTCTAATAAACCCATAGATTCAAGACATTCACTTAAAACCATAAATCTTTTAAAACAGCTGCCCAAAAAACCACAGCATTAAAGACAACCTTGAAACAATGTTTTCCAAATGAACAACAACAAGAAATGCGCTATACTGGCATCGAAACCGAGTACCAAAATCCTATACACTGCACTTGAAAGAGAATTTCAAGTGGGCAAGATTTCTACACCTTACTGTGCAATATGTCCTTAAATGCGGCATGAGTAGAACTCTATAATGAACACGGTTTATCACGTAACTAATGCGAGTTGTAAACTAGCAGGTATGTTTTCAATTTTTGACTGTATTTTCTGTATCTCACACAGTTTTGCTTACACAGGCTCATTAATAACAACACATAAAGCTGTAAATGAGCTACAATTCTGGCTCTCTTTTAAAAGACATGTCATAACTACAAAAAGGTAGCACTATATATCATACAAATGGTTAGCAACTTGCGATTTGGTGCGTTGCTAAATGTACCAGCAAAATATTTAGCAACCTGATCGTTTCAAAAGCGAACGGCACAAACTTCAGTCACGTTTCAGTGGAAGCTTTAAATTAGGTGCCTGTTACGTGAACTTATGCATGAAACTTTCGTTAAAAAAATGAAAGAACATTTCTCTATTTCTCGTTGAAAACTCACACGAGAATCAATGCTGCATACAAGGCAAATCTTCCTCTTATAAAGCAACACCTCAAAGACTCGCTGCGATCACATCGGCAGTGGGTCAAACACATCTGCAACAGGTCGTACAGTGCCTCATCACGTTGGCAAAACCGCGGCAACATGTTGGGTCATGCGGTGGCGTCACGTCGGCAGGCCGATTGGCAAAGCGGGTGCCCTTCTTTGGGTGAGTAGCCTAGGCAAGGTTCACTAGTGGCAAGAAACAAGTGAGCAACAATGGCAAAATGCTAAGTGGGCCGGGCTGAACGATGGCAAAGCCTGCGATGACTCGGCAAAACGCGGCTTGTTTTTCGGGCGGCCAGGGTGGCGTCGCCTATTGACTGGGGGTACCTAGGAATAGTCGCTCTCAAGTAGCCCCTTGCGTCAGTATGCGGGCAGCGAGCTCCTTCTCCTCGGTTTCTTCCCTGCAAGTAATTAGGGTAATTAACAATGTATGAGTGTTAAAAAGTGCATGTGCAAGTAACTTCATATTTATATTTTTACATCAACTGTGCCTAATGAAGGCTTCTCCCCTCTACCTTTAATTTGCCCAGTCATTTACCGGCTGACACTACTGCGTGCTTTCTCAATTTTCTAACTACATCATGCTGCCCGTTCCCCTGCAGAACACAACTTCATTTTCCATAGCCTGACATCGGTTGCATCACTTTGACAGAAAAGCGGATTCCAATGGCAGATTCTGAGCGCTTCAGGCAGCAGCTTTTCTCCTCCATGGGGAGCAAGCCTGTTCCATTGGCAGACTGAGGGGGCTCCCTGTAAGTTCAACTGGCAGATCTGGAGCAGCTCCGCTGCCAGATTCACTCCACAGCGCATCTCTCTCCACTCAATTGAGAAAAGTGGCGAATGCAACCAGAAGTTGCATGCACCTCGAGCGTGCCCAAGCGTGGCGTACCAGGTGACCTATGCAACACACTGCCATGGCACACTTGTTCTCCCTGCCCGCGCCTGCGAAGGTGAAAACGACCCGAAATGCGGTGAATGCTAGGCACTTCCAGAAACAGATGAGTGGTAGCACCACCTGCCACTTGTTCTGGCGGCAGCGCCTGTGTTCCAGAGGCCTATTTCTTTCAGTTGCCCACCACCCAATGGAAGTTCTTCGGAGAAGAGTTCGCCGGCCACTCCGAATCTGCCACTTGAATTCACCATAACAGGCCACAGGTCACGCGATGTGCCCAACTAATCACGTATCCCGATAAACTTCACACATTCACGTTGTTATGGGTAGAATAATACGATTGTTCAGCGAACTGTGAGTGCGGGTGAAACAGACACCCGAACCAACTAGCCCACCTTTCCATCGTGTTACAATGAAGAATAATATGCTTGCATGAACAAAAGGTGTGGTGTTGAAGTACGGTGGCTGAAATGGTACCACCAGTCTATGACTAAAACAATTTAAGCTCTTTACACTGTCTTTCTGTGCAGAGTGGCACAAACTCCCAAGAGGCAATAGGAAGTCACAACTAGAGCATCAGCTACCCTGGTACCAGTCTTGTAACTTTTATTATTTCTTAAGAACCATAGAGAAAGTCATATTTGTACGACAAATTGATGAAAAGGAGCTTTCAGAAAGTTGGCTATAGGTGTGACTGCCTGACACATGTATTCAGGGAAGCACAATGAGCTGTTTCCCTGCAAAACTGAAGTCTGTAATCAGAAGTCTGTGCTTCACCCCCCAAAAAATTATGAAGTTTCTAAAAATGAGGATTATATGCCCGACCTTCTGGCCTACCAAGCTGAAACCATACCAGCTGAAAGGAACAACATTTTGAGCAAGACCTCGTTAATTCGAATTTCACAGCACCAGGAAAGGTGTCTGAATTAACCAAAGGTCAAATTAAAAACAGTACCAAGAAAACAATGAACAAATGCCTATTCCATGAACAGTCTTTCATTTCCTTAATGAATATGTGAATCCCATACTTGCTTTGTGTGAGAGCAGCATTAAAGCCCCAATTTCATTAACCTTGGTGAAAGACTCCTGTGTCTTAATTAGCCCAAAATTGGCTATGCACCTCTTCCTTATTGTGCATTGCCACCACCCACACCAATAAGAGAGCACCTCACGATACTTCCTCAGCCAGTAAAATGGCCAGAAACTGATTCTTCATACATCGCGATGTAGCAAGTGTCAGCATGTGGGCGGCGGCTGTAACCTTTTCAGCTTCTTCACCTTTGGTTTGAGATTTGTGACAATGCACACGCATTGCGACAAGTCAAAATGAAGCTACTCAATGCCACATTCACTTTAGACGAAACCGTGGTCACTAACGATGACATCATGGGCAAAGTCCACACAGTTCAGAAAGCACATGCATGGCCTATGCATACACACTCGAAGCAGGACTACTGAGCAGTGCAGCCGCTGTGGAAGAAATCTGGTACAATAATGGATGGTGAGAATATGCATGCAGTTCCAAAGGGGTGCAATTAAAACATGAGTTGCCAGTGCACCAATTAACACAACAACAAACCAGCTTTCCACAGCCACTAAAGCCTTAGTTGCTAATAACATGACTGTGGACGTTTCTAAATGGCAGCGGCCATCACGGTGTCTCAGGCAGTCGTAAACGCAAATAGGCACGAAGCGGTCCGGTTTTTCTGTCGTTACTACAGTCTACGGTCATTATAATGGGCCCGCATACAACAGACTTTAGGATACGATAGACCATTATTCAACCTAAGTTTCGTCTGTATATTAAACGATTGGAGTGAAGGTCACTTCTAACGAATCGTGATACAATGAATTATCGGCTACAGTGGACAAAATTGAAATCAGCCGCATTAAGCATACTTATGCCGTGATGACGCAGGCTGACAACAGACTTGACCTAACTGCTCTCTTGTGCTAAAGCCACGGTAACTTTAAACTACGGCTGACAACATTGTGGCTTTCTGCCAAGCCAAGCTTCCAGCCAAGCCAGGTGAGAAAGAGCGTAATTTTTATGCAAATGATTCAAATGTCACAGCCGAGTAAAATGTGGTGCAAAGACATTGCATCATTGTTTAAGTGTGCTTGCATATCTCTGATCACAAATTTCTTTTCAAGCTAAGTGTAAATGAAAAGTGTTTTGTTTGTGTCTTGCATTACACTGTTCGTCACTCCTCACTCGGAGTTTGGATATCGTGGATTTCAGATAATGCAGACCCATTTCACCAGATTATCACGGTCTGTTGTTTACCAGAGTACATGTATAATCTTTGTACTGATGACAATGGCAATGCCTTTACATGTCTATGAACATCGTTCTCACTCTTAGTGCCACACCTTTCAGACACTTTGCACTTGGTGCACTGTGAGAATCATTCAATATGCCTAATTGCCACCAAATATGACCGAATTAGTGAGCATTTGACACCATTAAACAATTGATATAGATGCTGGGATTATAGAACAACCAAGTCATCTGATTTCTTGAAATAATGATGGTCACATTAATGAGCTTTAATGCACACTTAGTCATGTGGTGTGTTTTAGTGTTTACAATTCACAACACTTCCCCTAACATAAAAGAAAAGACACCGACTGATGGCATCACATCGATACTCATTCGAGAGTAAAAGTTTCAGAGAACACCTCACATTTGATATGCTACATACCGTATCCTGAGCTGGTCCATCTGGGCCACTAGCCGGTCCCGCTTCTCCACAATTTCCAGCATCTCATTGAGAATCTCTCGCTCCTTTTCAATGTCTCGTGGAGACTTTTCCGAGTCTGCAAAGAAAATATCAGGTGCGTGTCAGGCCACACATCCTGCTGCGTTCACAACTCAGATGTTCCAGTCTACAATGACGCACACCAGTGCGGCACGTCACTTCTGATCCCAATCCATACTACATTTTTTTATTGCAACCAACAATGGTCACTGCTACATGGTTCAACAGGTTGAGTTTGCCATAAATGTCAGCTCAAGTACCATTCTAGAAACAAATTTGCACAGCACACATTGTGATTATCTTGATCCCAGTTGGGCCCCATTGCGATTAAAAGCAATTGTGTAGCTGCATTTGATCCGGATCCAGCCCATTGCTGATAGACTTTGATAGTGATCGAAAGTGTCCGGATGATGCTCTAGTGAACAAGTGTCCCACATGAATAAATGTCCCAGGATCATAAACGAGAGTAACATAGGACACACTGAAATAGAACGAAGCATCAGCATGCAAGGTGTGGGGTGAAACCACACTCGTAAACACAGTTGCATCCCATGGAATGTATTTTTGCATCCCATGAAATGTAAGATCTTGTTACTTCATTTTCTTCATTCCCTCACGCACTTTTCCAACAAATTGAGCTTCTGCCCTGCTTTGACGTTGCTTTCGACTCTGCTTGCCACTTGAAAGAAGTGCTGTACTATTGCCAGTGTATCGGTGGCATTTTGACGTCCGTTGAGAAGTATTACAAAATGCACACACCACTGTTCACAAGTGGGACAAAAAGCGGAAATGGCAAACAGGTGTGAGCGCAAAAAGACATGACGACGCTTGTGGGCGTATGCCAGGGTGCTTGCGATGTGTCATGTGGTTTAGCTCCCTGCAAAGTGTTGCCAGCCCACACGGCACTGCCAGCTTTTTCGTAAAATGCCCAAGGTGTTTCGCGGACAATCTAACAGCAAGCGCTGTTAGCGCACACTGTCTACTAAGGCAAGAAATGCATGTCCCGACTTCCATGAACAATGAGCGTCACGTTTATTGCGGGCAGAGATGCATGTCGAGCTTGTCACGACAAATAAGCGCATGCCATATTGCTAGCGAGCGATAAATGCATGTTGCACTGTTACAAGCTGCCACTCAAGCGTCGCCAGCGCGAAGTCGGCGACGGGAATGACAGCAGGTTGGTTCGTTCCGCACGCAAGCAGAGACAGTGAAGAGATCAGAGACGTGAGAAAACAAAACAAACTTTACTCTAGTGATATTGCAGCAACACGGGATCTCATACAACACTTCTATACAACTAACAAAATACAACGACACTTGATACAATTAATGAAATATATAACAGAAACAATAAATCAGCTTACAAGAGAGAACTATTACAACCTACACAAACTAACACGAATAGAACGACGGAGGAGAAAGTTCGAAAATATAAACAGGTGAAGGCATACGTGTGATGACCGGCAGCGTTGTGTCCCCGACGATCGGATGCGAGAAGTCGAAGAGAGTTCTGGCACGACTGCGATGTCGGCGGTGTTGCAACGCTGGTGGCTCCGGGAGGCTAGTGCTTGCAGGTGACTTCGAGCAGGTTGAGCTAACTCGAAGCGAAGTCCCGATGTCTACGTTGCAGACGTTAATATCGCGTCACAGCTAGACGAACGGCTAAGTTTAGGTGGCCAAGTGTTGCTAGCCCACACGGCACTGCCAGCTTTTTCGTAAAATGCCCAAGGTGTTTGGCGGACAATCTAACAGCAAGCGCTGTTAGCGCACACTGTCTACTAAGGCAAGAAATGCATGCCCCGTCTTCCATGAACAATGAGCGTCACGTTTATTGCGGGCAGAGATGCATGTAGAGTTTTTCGCGACAAATGAGCGCACGCCATATTGCTAGAGAGAGATAAATGCATGTTGCATTTATCCGCGAGCCAAATGCCCCGTCATACCCATGTGGCAAATGCCGGTGTTGTTGCCGATCTCGCCCGACAGACGCACCGATGTAGTGGCGCTAACATAGGAACTGTTGGCTACGCGTCATGAAAAAATGCTGTACATCTGACACCTTGTTGGTGACACCTCTTCCTCTAGTTACCATAGCTTTACCGTACTTGCGCAATCATCACGATTGATCGTAAAGATGTCACGCTCCAGAAGCGGTGCGCGTTCTTTAAGAGATAGCAGTTCCTCTAAATCCGTTGCCTCTACTGCTGACGTCATCAATACGTCAAATAGAAATAAATCGAAGGATAACGATTGTTCGTCGGACCCATTAAAGAAGTCGAATTTATAATTCCAAGTCTACTTAAGAAGTCCGTGTATAGGTGGACTCCAATTATAGGTCAACCCCCGAAATTGAGGAGGCCATTTTATGGAAAAAAACGTCGATTTATAATTGGCAATATATGGTAACATACCAAGTTTCACGAAACTCTGAAGAGCCAGAAGTGGCGAAGTACTAGTATACACTATGAGATCAGTGGACGTCAGGTGTGGAAATTTTAAAATGAACCTTCGAACTTGATTTCGCTCCTCTTTTAATAAACCTATGATGGTAAAATCAACGATATTCGAGTTCTCAAAGTATGATTTATCAATCTAGACCTATTTACAACGCTGTTTAGTGTCTCTTTAATACTTTACAATACATACATACATGAGGGGTAGCGTAGCAGTGCTCACCATCAATGGCCATGCGTTCCCGCATCTCCTGCTGAAGTTTTGACTGTTGGTCCTCTAGTTCCAGGTCCTTGACCCTGTATGGGGAAAGTGCAAAGGAGATCATGGCACAGGACACATTCTAGACCAAGTCTACAGACACTGTGCAATCGCCTCCGACCAAAGAGCAAATCATGGAGTCGCAATGTAAAACTTACGACCTCAGTCTTGCATTGAAAGGAAATGTCAAACTTGAGCTCACTGATGCTATCAGTAAAACGTGGCCAGACATCAGGGGCTCTCTCAGAACTAAGTTTCGGGAAGCTTTAAGAAGTCTTCTGTATAACATCATTCAAATAGCTGATGCTTTTTACGCGCCAAGTTGTTCTAAGTCTAGGCTTTCCCATCGGTTGTTGTGGTGCTGGTCAAGCGATCTTTCGATCTGGCAAGAGTGGGACTCGGTAAGAGAGGAATGACTGCACTGCGCCAAGGTGGGTGAGGGTGAGAATCAGAGAGGGTGAACGAACAAGAGGTACGCTAAGAGAGTGTCCAAGCTCGGTAAAAAGAGTGAACCAACGAGAGGCGCCGAAATATGTGCGAGGATGAGCCTGATGAAGGAAGGGCATGAGCTTCGCTATTTCGACAGTGTTCATGAAGTGGAGTGGGCCGTACTTTTCGGAGTGGGCTGCTGGCAATTAGGGGATGCCTGGAAAGATTAGAAATCTTACACAAGGTCAAGCTTGACCATCTGTTGGCTTAGTGGCAGTTGATTGAACACACCAAACTCTATTCTCGAATCACGAAGCTCCTACATTGCATGTGCACATTGTTTGGACTTCATACAGAAACTAATAAGATAGCAGAAATCTGCTTGAAGTGTCTGTATGCCGTATACACTCTTGTAAGGACCGCACTTTTTTTTTTTGCAATTTTGATGAGGTGCAACCCTTCCATAGAAGTGTGAAAATTTTGTTCGATTTTGAATTCATGTATGAAAGAAGCCATTTAACTGTGCCACATATACCTAACGATTGTATATCTGGCATCTAGCTGCAGAACATCTTCACTAGATGTCTTCATCCGTATCACTGCTCGGGCTCGGCTTGTCGCTGCTGCTTGGGTCATTCACACATTGATGTATCCACATCCACATTGATGAATCCAATCATCCTCACTGCCAGTCTGCATCATTAGAAATCCTGACCTTGAAACTCTTTAAAGTAGTGTTCGTGGACACATTTTAAAATACAAAAGCAGACCAGCTGAAGTGATTTTCTCTTTAGCCGTGACGACACTGCCGTTTTCTGGTAAGGCTTTTTTTTTTTTGTTCGAAATTTAGACTATCAAGTTGGCGGAGCAGCCCTTACACGAGCGCGGACCCATAGTGGAGTGCACACAGTAATTGCTATTGCAATAAAGATTGCTGGATCAAATACCTTATCAGCAGTTCTTGCTCCTCCCTGGATAACTTGTTCTTTTGCCTCATCAACCGAAACAGCACTTGCGTCAGGTCCTTCTCTTCTGCCTGAAGATCTGTAATGACCGAAAACATGAGTACCTAGCATGAGTGCCTAACAACAACATGTTCGCACGTTATACCAGCAACTAAGAGCTGTCCACTTGACAATGAACTAGCGATGGTTAAGGCTGCCAGATAGTCAAAAAATGCACGTAAACACACATTACATACTGGCAGACATTCACAAGTTCAGCACACTAACAAAAACAGGTACAAATGTTCAAAAGGTAGCTCCCGGATCTACTTGCCATTGTGGGGCACAGCTACGACCAGATACATTTCAGGCCTTTCTCTATTGAGTTATCTTTCTTTTTTTATTCGTTGTTTTTATCCTCCCCGATTCCCTTCTTTTCTTTTTGTAACCAATGGAAGAGAAGTGGACGGGCCTTGTTTTTCTTTACTTCATTGCTCTGCCTCCATCTTCCTTACAGTTTCATCTTTTCAGGTCTAAAGCACCTTAGGGTCTCAGCGTATTGGCATGCACCGTCCGTCGTCTGGTGCTGCTGTCGTGACGGTCAATTTGCTTGAGCGCAAGAGAGACCACCTTCTCTCGCCAGGAGAGGGTCTGCTCTTTCTCTCTCTCTCTGTCTTGACACTGCCTCAGAGCTTGCCAGGTAGCAAAAGGGAGGGGACAACGCGTGCTGACTATAATCTTTTTCACCTGCGCTGCACGACCGTTCACCCGCATTCATAAATGTAAACACTGGATCTTGAAGTTCAATGCAGTGCCCGTGGCAGATTTCTATGTGCGTAGTTGATCAACAAATATTTAGAGCATGCACGTTAACTAAACGCGAAATGCTTCCTCCTTCGCCCTTCCCCAGGTTTCACGTTAATGGAGCCAAAATGTCTTTCCCTGCATGCTCCCCGATCCTCCATAGTTTCGTGCTCGGCTCGTGCGGCAGGCCAATTCAGTGCGGCAGCTTCGTGGACTGTCTCAGTCGATGGGCCCGGCTGCTAAGAAACAGCGTGCAATGAACCAGGCATGGAGGGTTTCTTCTTGTTGCCAGACTGTTATCTTCGACAACTATTTTTTAAATTGTCCTGATTTATTTACCTACCGTATTAACACACGTAATGAACCCACCATTTCTTCAAAAAAGTTCAAGCCAATTTGGGGGATGGTTCATTATGCAAGAGAAAAAAGTCGTGGGAGTTACAACAGCAAAAATTTCGCGATGACGGCTTTGCTTGTTTGGGCCCGTGAAATGCGTGACAAATCTTTTTTGTAGCCAGAAGCTCTTTCTGTTTCCTCCTGTAACGAAAGCGCACGGATCAATGCCGAAGCGTCCTCCGGCCGCTCGGTTTTAATGCTTTAGCGCATGCTGTTTTTAACCAGCCGAGTAGCTAGCGTACCGGCCAAATGCGTCCTGCGGAGCAGATGTCCTAACTAAGTTTACAATGACAAGCCCGACAACAAAAAAGTCACAGTTTCGCCGCAAGGTCGAAGCAATGAATGTGATTGCAGCAACTTGGAATGTAACACTGAGAACGGCTAGCAAATTGAAACGTGCAGCGCTGTTCATGCACACATGATGTACAACAACAACACACACAGGACGAGAGCGAACTAACAACGTTTACCACTCGACATTAATGCGCTGTTTAAACAAAAAAGATGCACAAAACATAATCAGACGTACAGATGAGTGCGAACAAGTGTCCCAGTAATTACTTTGCTGAACTTGAAAAACACGCTCTTTTCCCAAATGCGGCCTCTCCAATGAGCAAAGTGATATTTGTGCCCTCGCTCCGGTCAAAGGCAAAAGTGCGTGATCCTTCCCACCAAAGGATAAGCGCGCGTGCACAAGCTTCTAACCCCCCCCCCTCCGCTGGGCAAAGTATGCGTGGGAGATATGGGAGATAAGCACACGTCGCCGCAACCAAATGAGCTGGGCGTTGAGCACGGCGGGCCCCCTTTTTCTTTCTACTTTTTATATAAGACACCGACGACGGCGGCAATACCCAGCCGAAAGTGTTCATGTAACTGTTATTGCAATAAACCGCAGTGTTGGATGGCAGCGCACAAATGTTGTGGGTGCACAACGCACCGTCGGTGTGGTGTGTGTTAGTCCCCTGAATGCGGTTGCGCTTTGCAGGGCCTTCAAGATGGCGAGCGCGCGGCACGTTTCTACGCAGTGGGCGCGCCAGTTTGAAGGCCACATGCTTTGTTTTTGTGCCGCTGTACTTGCATGGCGCTATCAAAAAAGAGTTTTCTCCTGCATTTGAAAGAATGCGCTTCACCGTAACTTTCAAATTTTTATTGACGTCGTCCACGCTCGCCCTGCTTCCAACTGTTTAGCATGATTGGAAAACTACGTTTTCACTTTTATTGCATTGTTATTTTGTGATATAATGGTTTGATTTAACATTGTTTCGATTGCCAATAGCACTGGCTATCATACCAAAACAAAATGAACAGATACATCACAAAACAGTTTTTTTTTTTTAAAGGTCAAGATGGGGGGTGGGCCATTATGCGAGTGGGCCGATTACGCGAGTAAATACGGTATTTGTATACATACAACTAAATGGTGACAACAAACTTGAAGGTAATGAAATTCTTGATGTAACAAAGTGTTTTGCTTTTCACAACTTAGTGTCCATAGAACACCCAGTATTTTGAACCTCAGTATGGTAAAGCATGATTTCCTTCCATCGAAGCCTCAGTTTTACCCCAGAGGAAGACTGGAGCAGCAGATTAAAACCTCTGCTGCATCTTGTGGTCATGTGGTAAGAGTAGGATGCAGTTTTTGTAGCCATTAATTTCGCACACCCCCAACGTGTTTTGGCTCTCATTTCTTTGAGTTTCATGCGTGCATTTGGCCGCTGTGAAGAGGACTTCTTGGCCGGTGCAGCAAGAAACCACAGTTACCATATTCTAGCTTCAAGAGAGAGAGAGAGAGAAAACTTTATTTGCGCATAATGCGGAGCATTCCAAATGGTCGGGCCCCTATTCCAGAGCTCCGCTAAGCCATCTTCTCTACCCGTTGGACCAGCCAGCGCTGATCAGCAATGGCCGAGCTGGACAGCAGTGCCTCCCATTGTTTCTCTGTGTCGTTCATGTTGTGGTGTTCTTCATTGTGATATGTACACTCCCGCGTGATGCGAAACAAAGTTGGTGTGGCCCCACACCACGAACATAAGCCGCTGAACACATACACGAACTTACACAGGCTACAAGTATTCTACCCCACAGCATATAGCTTCAGGAAGACTGATTTTTTTTTTTTTTTTTGCCCTACTGAATTTAATTTTTGAGCTGATGTATCACGAAGCATTCTTCAAGTGCTCCAATGAAAAAAAAAAGAAAGAAATGAAGTTTGTGGTGAGTTCAGCGTTCGTTTAGAAGGTCAAATTTCAATTTGATAAATATTCGATATAATAAAGAAAATTGTGGATTTTACTGACTTCCACTATACCGAGCATGGACATTTCATCCAATTCACTTCTTTCCAAGAGTCCTCCTTTTCAGATTCAAAAAGCTGTGCTGAAGTTATTTACTCAGCTTAAAGGGGCACTAAAGGCAAATATTAAGTCGATGTTGATTGTTGAAATAGCGGTCCAGAAACTACGTAGCATTGCTTTTGTGACAAGGAAGGACTTATTTTGAAATGAAATCACGTTTTAGTGGTCCGCATCGGGTTAGTGCACTTCGAGTTAACCCCTCAAGAAGCGGAAACTCTGACATCACTGTTGCCATCCACAATGTTGCCCCGCTTTACTGCGCGGGCGCAGATACTAGTACAGTCGAACCCCGCTACAACACTAAAGGGCGCGGAAAAAAAAAATTTCGTTGAAGAGAAAATTTCATTGTAGTGAAATCCAAAAAATATAGGCGATCTGAACTAGCAAAACAAAGGAACATTTATTCTCAGAATTTAAAAAGCATCCACTGCTTTTTATTCTGTCCCAGCAGCGTCACGGCCCAATTCTCACCCATGCATAGCGAGGCCACGGTGAAAAGAACTCTGAAACAATGACTACAACCGCTTTCACGAACGAACCAAACAGTTGCATTAACACGTTAACACCAGCAGCTGTCCGCCGTCAAAATGCCTAGATGGCAGCAGGGTATCGTGGAGCAGTGACCTACTGCTCCACGATAGCCTGCTGTGGAGCCTTATTTTATGCCATTCTTATCATTCATCACTCGCGGATAGCTGATTTTGTTGATAATGCGGACGAACAGCCGCTCTGATTAGTTACCACACTGGCCAAGCACGAACAAAATAATAAGCATTGGAATCAGAAAAGGCATCGTTCTGCAGATGCACCCAGGAGCTGCACGAAGAAAGCCATGAACTAAGCAACAGAGCTTGAGCTTTGGATAATCCGCAGCTATACAGTAAACCCAATCTTTAACATTTTGATGCATTTTCAGAACCTGAAAATACGTCGACGAAGTCTGAAACACGCGTTGGCACCACAAAAAACCACCGCTGTTCAGCAAGCATGGGTGCCGTCATTGCTCGATGGCGATGGCAACGAGACTGCCCTGCTTTTGCCAGTTACAAAAGCAGGGCAGTCTCAAGCAGGCCAGCTTTGTATGAATACGCAGGCACCATTTTCAGAAAAACTACAACCAAAACACTTTCCAATTTTAAGTCAACCCGCAACTTCGGATTTCAAATTAAGACAAAATGGGTCGACCTACAATCCTGTGAATACGGTAACTTAGCAACTGTTCACAAAGTCCTAAACACCGAAGCGCTCACCTTCGTCGTCGTCCTCTTCGCCACGGAGCGCTCGCTCCACGAGGACACCCCGATGCTCCAGGGAGCGCAGGCTCACTTCGATCTCCTCGAGTCGCCGCTGGAGCTCCTGGGCCGTCCGCTGTCGCTTCCGCTCTTGCTGACGCTGAACCCGCAGCGTCAGCCGCTCAAGCTTCCGTGGATCGATGGCCTGAATTTGACAAGGTGCACATGCATAAGCACTTGCACACCAGCTCAACAAGAGTGCCGGTCTGTCCTATAAGATGAATCATTGTAACGAAACAAATGTACAAATGATATTGATTTCCTCGGTAGCACTGGGCTTCGAATCGAGGGTTTCAAGCTCGGAGCTTGAGTATCCTTACCTACTGGGCAAGACACGCACTGGGTAAATGTCTTCACTTGCAGAACACGACTACAGCTGGGCTATATACAGGCAACTGCCGATGATTTGAAGTCGCTTAATTGGAATTTTCAGTTTATTACAAGTCATCAAGTGGTCCCATCAATTTTGCATGCATGCCTACAGAAGAAAAGGTTCGGTAACACGAAGTTCAAAGCCCGTACTGTTGGTTAATTAGAAGTTTCTCAGTCGAGAGCCTTGAGGCGACCGTAAATTTCGATAAAATTGGGAATTTTCCATGTGCTAAGGCCACTGAGACAGCTGCCGGACCGCGCTGTTGTGAGCACCACCACTGCCCGCAGAGCCACGGTTCATGAAGCGACCATCTTGTTTAGTCAGCATCGGGGCATTACATTGATCACATTGGCTTACTAGGTCTTTCGTTGTCATGTCTCAAGTGCTTCAGCCGCGTGCTGTATTGAAGTCTGGTTGAAGTTAGAACAGTGGGACTGGACGCTGGAAGAAAAGAATGTTCAAACATACATACAGCGCTGTGTGTTTGTGTGTTCCGCTCCATCCGCGTCCAGGTGCGCTGTTCAAACATGGCATGATAAACCGACCAGCCCGCCAATGCACTCTGGTGCGATTCCAAACGTGTTTGCACAGCTGATTTTGAGTATTTTGGTGGCGACGTTTGACAATGGCAACTCCCGGCCCCGACCGAGCGCTTGACCTGGTGACGAAAGTAGAACGTCTTGAAAGAAGTTGAACAGGGAGACACAGCCAAGCAAGATATCGCATGAAAGTACGGCATTAAGCCTAACTCGCTCTCGAGTTTCATCAAGTTCAAAGAGGTGAATTCGACGACAATCGTAGTTCTAGGGCGGTTCTAAGTGAGGTCCGTTTTACGAAACTAGTTGCCGTGGACTTTGATACATGCAGTCTACTAAAGAACAGAAAAAATGTGCAGATGGTTCAGCTAGTGAACGGCGACATAGAAACAAACTGCCACCGAGGACAACCGATGTTGGTGCGGGTCTTGCTCTTACACTGCAGTTTTTATGTTTTGTTGGAGGCAATGCTTCGGCATGTGTAGTGCTTGGAGAACTTGCTAGCCGTAGCTATTTCGGCAAGAGAAGATGACAGACTGCTTTCTTAAAGAACTGTCTGGCTTGAGGCAATAAATGTGCAGCTTTTTGTGCATTTAGCTTAATTATAATTTCGTTTAATTCAAACTTTTTTGCAGCTCCCGTGAGCTTCATATTAATGGGAGTTGACTGCAAATGTAGCATGCCAGCTGTACAAAACAAATGTAAGATAACACTTTCTATGAAGACTTTGCTGAAATATCTCACGGTGGCGAAATAAAAGTCACTGTAAGACAAAGCGTAAAGCCAACATAAGGAATAGATATTGGAGAAATCCAGACCAAAATAAGTGTTTTCATGGTCATGGGATGTAGGTATGCTCCATGGAGTAACTCCAGACGCACATGAACACTAAAAATCAGGCCAAAGCCGCTGCGCTAATGCTGCCAGAAAACAACCTTCCAGCAAGGCTTCACCAACCAAGTTTCCTACAATGACGTACACTCATACCTCACTATAACAAAGTCGCATCTGCCACAAAAATACTTCGCTATATCCGGAAATTCGTTATAAGCGATTATTTGTAACACTGTATTTATGGCAAAGCTAGTGGTCGCTTACTTCCTTATAACCAACAGTTCGTTACATTTGAATTCGTTTTATCGAGGTTTGAGTGTATCAACTCCTACACATCACTAAGACAACTCCTAAAAAAGATTTTGCATGGAGTTTCTTTTTATTGGCATGAGCACCAAGTCACAGTCTTTGCTGTCCTCCAGACCACCCTGTCTAGCACAAGTGCAAGTGCTTACAAACCCTTATAAAAACCCTTATAAAAACAAAAACATGCATAAAAGGGATGGAATCGGTTAAGCAAAGGGTTGTAGATAGAAGAGTGGACAATAAGGTATGTTGTAAGATAAAACAGGAGACATATCATCATCATCAGTCTGACTACGCCCACTGCAGGGCAAAGGCCTCTCCCGGGTTCTGCCAGTTGACCTGGTCTGGCGATACTTGAAAACGACTCAATTTCATCTGCCCACCTAACTTTCTGTCTCCCCCTCAAGTGTTTGCCTTCTCCAGGAATCCAGTCAGTTACCCTTAATGAACACGGGTTATCCTGCCCACGGACTACGTGCCCAGGCCCATGTCAATTTCTTGTTCTCGATTTCAACTCTAACATCCTTAACACCCGTTTGTTTCTTCACGCATTCTGCTCTTTTCCTGTCTCCCAAGGTTACACCTATCATTTTCCTTTACGTCGCACACTGCGTTGTTCTCAATTTCAGTTGAACCCTCTCTGTAAGTTGAACCCTCTAACAAAGAGACATGTAGTTAGTAGAAAATATTGTAAACACAAATTACATATCAAAAACACACCAGATAACATCTTTCTTCGTCCCGTTTTTTGTGCTGTTTCCCTCAGTCTCATGTACCAAATGGCACTTCAAGAAACCCTTCTGCAGATAAGATTATTGTACCACAATATGAGTCAGACTTCAATCAAGCACTTCTTCGTACTTTGATTAGGTGCATTACATAAATTTAGCAGTGCGTGAAACACGACACGTTCCTCAGTCGCGATGACAGAGGAATATTCTAGTGATTTTGAGCACGAGCGAGTCAGGTTAAGAAAAACATTGATGAATGCGAGTTCGAGAGAGCCCTATAGACATTGCAATGGCCATAGACTGCCGCACCGCTAAGCGGAATGCAGGAACGTCCTCTCGTGGATGGCCAGCGGGCAGACCCACCCTTCGTTGACTGTGCTAGTCTGAGTGTCAACGCGTTTGCAAGAAACGAGGACAAACCACTTTGCATGTTGCATGCATCAGTCAATAAACCGCACCGTCTGTAACGCAATAAATCTCATTCATTCTTGCGAAAAGTCACGCCGCTGTGGTCTAGCGGCTAAGGTACTGCACCGTCTGTAACACGATAAATCTCATTCATTCTTGTGAGACGCCACACTACAGTGGTCTAGTGGCTAAGGTTCTTGGCTGCTGACCCGCAGGTCGCGGGATCGAATCCCGGCTGCGGCGGCTGGATTTCCGATGGAAGCGGAGAAGTTGTAGGCCCGTGTGCTCAGATTTGGGTGCATGTTAAAGAACCCCCGGTGGCCGAAATTTCCAGAGCCCTCCACTACGGCATCTCTCATAATCATATGGTGGTTTTAGAACATTAAACCCCACATATAACTGAATCAACACGAATGTCGAATAGATATGTAAGAGCAGTGGAATCAGTGTGAGGGCTACTTCAAAACACATAACGCTTGCACAAGGTCACTTTATGTTAATTTCTTAAATACAAATGCATTTCTTAGTCGGCCTATGTCAGGTGGCCTTTGGGATCCGTTCACCGCCCTCTCCCATAGCAACAGCTGCGGGCGAGAGCTTATCCTCGCCCCTAGCAGCTGGAACACCTCCTTTCTTGACTCTCCACAGCGTCTATGCAGGGCGTTTGAAACGCGTTCGCAGCGTTTGTGTAGCATTTGTGTTGATAAGATGATGACATTATGACCGTCAGGTACAATGACAACACTAACAGGTGCTGATGAATATGTAAATAAATGATTACGGTACAGATCTTCGTCTCGTCGATAATTTACATCATTGAAATTACTTCGCCATGTACTCTCTGCGCAAGAAATGCACTCGCATTTCTTTACGATGCCGAGAAGGTGGGACATTTTTTTTCTTTACTAAGTTCTCTGCACATGCATATAAATGTAACTTTTATTTTGGCAGTGTTAGCTGAGGGTCACTGCTTGTTAATTGAGGCTGCGTTCCTCAACCATAATAGTTTGCTAAAATTAACTAAAGAGGACTCTGGCACCGTGATCATTCAGCAACCATGGGAATGATGGGTAGCGCATAATTTGCCCAGTCTTCGTGCTTGCAGGCTTTAAACGCACTTGTGGCTTTGTTTATTGCCGAGTTTTTTTGTTTTGTTTCGAATAAAAGAACAGACCATTGTGAACTTCATGACGCAATTCGAATTGGTGGGCCTAAAAGGCGGAGAAGTGCGACTGCTGAACATTTGCCGACTGTCGTCTCGTGACAAAGCAGCAAGCAGCTCCAAGACATGCGGAGCCATACGGGACCGACAGTACGAAGATTAGACAACTTTCTGCACTAGCCACCATTCCCATGCTGGCCAGAGCACAATGCGTTGCAGCTGCCATAGACACCAGCACCAGAGTTACCTCTAGCCTATTTAGAGGAAACTCTATGGCCTCGACCTCCTGCCCCACTTTCCATGTAGCACACAATGATGTAAGGTTTCCCGAGCACGCCTGCTTCACACATGCTAATAATCAGTTAGCACTGCCATGTATGCCTCACTGCTACAGCACCACTTAGTGTAATATGGTACATCATTTGGTCCTACCTTGGCCCTTTTGTCACTGGTCCCACCAGCTTCAGCACCTCCATCGAGGTCCCGGTCGTCGGAGTCCGCAAAACCGTCTTCTTCGCCTTCAAGTAAAGAAACAAACAAATGAGCAAAAGCAGACATTAATGCTACCTTGCCTTTTGCTTATGTACTTAAAAACAAAAAAGTGTCCAACATAAAAGCAATTCTACTAATAATGGGATGTCTGCTTGTTCTCCAAACTAAGGAGTAGCTTGTTGAAAGCAATAGGATTTGAAAAGCTCCAGCAGTTCACCGTAAAAAGAACACCTACAGAGTATTCTTGCCCGCTGTGTTTCACTTTCACTACAACCTGTGCAGCATGCAGGAGGCCATCATCCCTATTATAATCATTGTAATCATCCCTATGCAAGCACCTTGCACATAATAATATCTGGGGTTTAATGTCCCGAAACCACCATACGGTTATGAAAGAAGCTATGGCATTGAGAACCCCCAGCACCCAAATCTGAGCACACCGATCTACAGCATTTCTGTCTCCACTAGGATTCAATCTCGTGACCTTTAGGTCAGCAGAAGAACCATAACCATGGCGGAAGCACCTAGCACAGTATATGCATTTTCTATCAATGCATTATGATAAATCCTAGGATACCTTTGTCGTCCACCATTCAAGGCCGGCCTTATATAATATGGGCAGGCCATCACTCTCAACACTTGCCAATTGCGAAAAGCACAAATAGAAATTATCATTGGAAAAGGCATCGCTACAAAACACCAGCCCCAGTGTAAATAACAGGCTCGTGAACAGTTCACCATATTCATGAAATGATGACTGTCAATTAAGGAATGCTTCAGTTACATGTTTTCATTTCAACCTTATCCCAGCTTATGTGACGACAGCAACAATGTGAAGGAAAGCGCAGCCAGTAACCATGGTACTGTAAAAGAATAATAAGGTTCGGCAAGCGTGCGCAGTCGGCTTCGATGGTTGTCGGGGCTTTTGACCTCGTGTCCTGGGCGTTCGCCCCCGTCAAGCCTGACCTGGACGCCTGCAAGACGTCAGGCTGTGGGACATCGACATAAGCTCAAGCCAGCGAAGTACACGAGAAGGCGTGGTCCCACCATGGACACTACCGTGACAGACTCGACGCGACGTTGCCCGGTCACCGCAACAACGGTGCGCGTGAGTGTGGTCTTGTACATTTGGTGTCGAGGGAGTGAAGCACGCTGACCGTAACGACATAGACTTTCCTCTCGCGTGGAAGGATGGTGGTATGTGGAGTTTACCGTCCCAAAACCACGATATGATTATGAGAGACGTCGTAGTGGAGGGCTCCGGAAATTTCGACCACCTGGGGTTCTTTAACGTGCACCCAAATCTGAGCACACGGGTCTACAACATTTCCGCTTCCATCGGAAATGCAGCCACCGCAGCCGGGATGCTCTCGCGTGGAAGGAACTATATTGCAGACTTTCCATGTATTATTGTGAGATCCCTTCGTGTGTGATCTTATCCCCGTCCAATATAAAGAACGTCTTCGTGTTATCAGGTTGTCTTGAGCGCACCTGATGACCTGGGCCCATTGAGTAAACCCTCTTACTCCCCGAAATTGGCGAGCCTTGCCAGGATCAGCCCTTACCATCTTTCGGCCGAGAATAGGTCACACATAGGATGCCTGTTAATATGCAAAGACTGCTTTGTATTGGAGAGGAGGTCAAAGTGGTCTTGCGCCAACATAGAGCGAATGTTGCAAGAAGACCTTGAAGAGGAACGTGAGAGAATTGATTTTGAACTGCGGTGCATGTGAAAAAATGACAATGAGTGTGTGCGTTTGCGACGGGAAGGAAAGAAGCTGTTTTCTGAGATAAGCGCAGCTATCTTGGATATCCGAGAGATTGCAAATTGGGTAGCAAATCAATCCTCACAAGGATGAGATAGTTATCCATGATGTTGACACAAGTCTGTCAGGTACACTTGAAAAAGTGTATGTTGGAGAATGTGATGATGTAGCTCTGGGTACACGGTCTGCAAGTGAATGTAAGCAGACATGCGATGGCATTGAAGGTGACAGAAGTACAGAACAGCATGGTCTCTGCAGTCGTCAGCTGAAACCTCTCGGCCAAGCAAAAAGCATGTCATATGTATCTGAGACTTTTGCTTCGGAGCCCGACGAAAAGCGAGTGGCAATGACAAACCCTAAAATAGAGCCAGAAGATGATCAAGATTCGAGCAAGAGGGGTCGGAACCCCCAGAGTAGTAGTGGAGCTAGGATCGCTGTGAGCCCAAAACATGGTACTCCGTACCGTGCAGAGGCAAATGAACTTCGAGACAACTGAAAGACGTGGCATGCTTTGGACTACGTAGCTTGACGCTCAGACCCCGATGTTTGGATTGTATACTCTTCCATCTATATGAACATCGAGAAGTCACTGCAGTACACAGAAGCACATAGGAAAGAAGAACTCTGGTTCTGTGCTAGTACATGGAAGAAAA
This sequence comes from Rhipicephalus microplus, assembly GCF_013339725.1. Lineage (NCBI taxonomy): Eukaryota > Metazoa > Arthropoda > Arachnida > Ixodida > Ixodidae > Rhipicephalus > Rhipicephalus microplus. The sequence continues at coordinate 145,382,152 of NC_051167.1, forward strand.
GGAGGAAGAATACAAACCTTGTTGACCGATTCCAAACTAAACTGCAACCTGACGATGGACTTCGAACTGGATGCATAACAGCAACAAAGGTACCAAGCTAAAGGCATCCCTATATTCTTCAACACCTCGACACCGTGAAGTTGCACGCTACATGAACTACTTCAACCGGGCCAGTCAAAAAGTGTGCAACTGTCCTAAAGAGAAGAGAAGAATGTGATTATGATGACCGCGCCATAGGGGCAAAATCGGAGTGGAAAATTCACTGGAAGGGGACAAGATAGAACACTGTGCCAGGGAGCGTACGCGGGCGGCTTCGATGATTGTCGTGGCTTTGGACCCCGTGTCCTGGGCGCTCGCCCCCGTCGAGCGTGACCTGGACGGCAGCAAGACGTCAGGGTCCGGGACATCGACGCAAGCTGGAGGCAGCGAGGTACAAGAAAAGGCGTGTTCCCACCATGGACGCTACCGCGAAAGACTCAACGCCACGTTGCCCAATGCTACGGTCACTGCAAGGAGGGTGCCCGTGAGTGTCGTCTTGAAAACTTGGTGGCGCAGGAGTGAAGTACTTTGAGTGTTAAGATGTAGACTTATGTCTCGCGTGGACAGGAACTTCCCAGCAGACCCTCTTTAACCTTGTATCATACTGATGTTCTTTGTGAGACTTCTTCGTGTGTGTTCTAGTCCTTGTCTGATTTAAATAATGTCTTCGTGTTATCAGGTTGTCTCGAGTGCGTCCGATGACCTGGGCCCATTGAGTAAACCTCTCACTCACCACAAACAGATCACTGTGCACTTCACTGGCGCATTTGAGTAAATTAACGTAAGAAGTGTTCAACTATATTCCCCATTTGATATCATTGCATGAGTACAGTACTAAGTTACAAGATTAACAAACTTCGACAGTGTGGAAAGTTTCCTAGGGCAGCTGTTCTAATTTGTTTCCCCATACGTCAGTGGCAACATCTTGAATAATCGTAACTTACTTTTAGCACACACTGACGCATGGACACAGAGAGGGAACAACACTAGGGCTTGTTCCCTCTCTGTGTCTGCGGTTCAGTGTGCGCTAAAAATAAGTTATGATGCACTCATACGAACTAGCTCGTCTTGCAATATTAATCTTGAAAAAGGTTCAGCAAGTATGTGAAATTTATATACATGCCTCGCACATACAATCCTTAGAGTTTGCAAAAAAAAAAAAAAACTGACCTGTGGCTCTCGGTGCTGTCATGATGCCAAACTCGATGCTCCTGCTCTTTGCCGGCAGCTGCATCGGCTGCGACTTGAGATTGTCCAGGCTGATGTGCTTCTTCATCTCCTCCCGAACAACGGGTCGAGTTTGTTGGTGCGAGTTCTGCCTGGACACCGACGAGGTGGCGCCAGCTGCTCTGGGAACGGCAGGCTCGGGAGAGGCGTTGACTCTCTCTGTTGAGCAAGGCGCACTGTCAGACTTCGCTGCCGGAGCTTTCTTTGGCGAAGAGGACTTTTCGGGCCGCGGCGTCTTGGACAGCCTCAACCTGGAAAAGCTCTTTGTCCTTTCGTTCTCGGCGACATCTTTGGCCGCCTTTTCACGATTGTAGCTCTCCTTTTTTTCTTTTGTCGTTGCTGCCGAGCTGTCGCCTGCACTGTTGCTTCGGTTAAGCCCAGGAAAGACAAGAGGTTTCTCTTAGTTGTTGATGCGGCTGGAGATGGTACGGTCTTTCGGTCGTCATCCTCATTCCTGGCAAACAGGCGTCGCTTAGGCTTTGGTGGTTTGGGCTTCCAGACGTCGGCCCGGATTTGGTATGGATCCATGAGTGTTATGCCACCCACAACCACGTCATCGATCCCGTCGAGATCGTCCGTAGATCTAGCCGGTGACGCAACTGGTGTGGTGGAATCGTTGCCGTTGTCGTCCAGGCCCCCTCCAAATTCGTCATCTTCAAACTGTGCCAGTCTGTGTTGAGCTGTGCTGAAACTACGCAGTGATGACCTGTCATCTAGTGCATTGAATGTCTCATCTTCTTGGTCCAGGAGGTCGGTAAGCGTAATCTCGTCAAAAGCCGGTGTGCGTGCGTACTTTTTCCGGTAACTGCATGGGCTCAGACCTAGCTCCTCATCACTTTTTAGCCTAGCACGTTCACGGGCTTCGCGCCTCGCTCGTTCCCGTTCGGGGTCGGTGGCAGCGTGCAGTGCTGAAAGGTAACCGGGACGCGAGGTTGGAGGTGTTCCGAAAGTCTCGGTGGGTGTATTGGCCTCGGGTGGCGTCCTGAACTCATCAAAGTCACCGGCCAGACTGAGACTGTCAAAGTAAGGCAAGTTCTGTATGTCTTCGTGCACGCTCTTGCGAGCAAGTTCTCTTCGGCTCATCAGCATGGCCGTCACCGGGTCGGCACAAGGACGCAGCGGCGTTGATGTCGACACAGGGAAGCTCTCTGGAAATTGATTAGGCCTAACACGAATCCGCGGATCCGCACTTTTTACAGGTCTCTCGATCTTCACAGGCGCTGAACGTGCCAAGGGAGGTTGATTGTTCTGTGCTGCCTGCCCTGTCCCTCCGACCGTGGTAAGACCGCGGTCCAAGTCCAGCTCTTCACAGGATCCGCGGCTGCTGGGGGACGAGGAGCGGATCGAGGGGAAGTCGAGTCTCTGCAAGTTGATGTTAAGAGACCTGAGGTAGATGACATCCCCCGAGGGCACCTGGAGCTCACCACTTCCAGCGCCAGTGCCTTCACTCGAGCGGCTACGAACCTTTTCCACAAACGAACCGCCATAACCTTGATACCTGGGCGGTTCACGAATGGGCGAGTGGCCTTTGTTATGTCTAGATACCTCTGCAACAGTTGTATCAACTTGTAAACTAGTTTTCACGTCCTGGCTCCCAGTGACTGCGGTTAAGGCAGTGTCGAGGGGTTGAGAAGGCTCTGTGAGGCGCTCATGCAGCGCTTCCTGGCTTGTTTTCAGGTGCTCAACATTCACAGCCTCTACAGTTTCTGCATTTTCCCTGTTACCAGATGAAACTCTTCTTCTCCTGCGCCTGCGAGTAACGTTCCTGTCGTCGAAACTGAATTCTGCCTTGAGGTCTTCAACGACGGACAGAGACTCTTTGTCACCACCTTCTCTAGCCCACTCGGAGACTGTGAAGTCGTCTCCATCACTTTGCTGGCCCACGGGCGTTGCAGCAGCGACTGGGGGACCCAACGCCTCCTGGACCTCTTTCATTGTTTCTAGAAGAGTCTTCTTTGACACTGAAGGCTCTGATCTGTTTTGCTGCAGTCCTCTCCTGCTGAGATCAGATGCCGTGAGATCATCTTCATCACTCATGCTCGCGATAGGGGCATGCAGTAGCTCCCTAGGAACGGGATGCGGAATGGGAGACGGCACTACAGGGTCTTCAAAGGTGGCAAGCTTGTCAGCAGTCGCTCGGAAATACTTCCTGGTCGCTGATAGACGCTGAACATGTCGTGTCCTCAGTCGGTGACATCACTTTGTGGCGACAGAAATGTCTGGCAGTCACACGCTTTTGATCTGGTAGTTCTTCTTTGTTCAAATCAAGGGCTAGTTTTGTTCTGTCAGCTACCTTCTCACTACCTCCTTTACTTCTTGCACTTGCTTCTTGTTCATCTGCTCCTACATCATTTGTTTCTATTAGACTTTGAGGTTTTGTTGTAGGTAAGTGAAAGACATCTAAGCTCTCTTCATTGAGGCAGGTAACAGGATGCGCCAACTCCATATTGTCAATGGCACATCCTCTCTTTCCTTCGAGGAATTGAGCAACGTGAACCCCAGGAGTAACCTGATCAAGTAAAGATCCTGTTGGAGACGTGTCTCCGTCGTCTGCATGAAGTGCCTTGCGGTGAATGACTGTTGCTTCTTCAATGGTGTCTGTTGTTGACGTTTCTGACGAGTCCGGGCGGTCAGACAGGGCAGTCATAGAGACTTGTAGAAGAGTTCCTTCTGACAGCTCTGGTTCTCCAGAAGCGGTCCTAGAAACAACCTTGTGACCTAGAGACGCGCATTCCCTGGCATCGAAGGGTGTCTTAGTGATGTCGGGGGAGTGTTCCCTCAGCACAAGAGGCCCATGCTCTTCGGAGCTCGAATCGTCTGCACCCGATGACTTTCCATCCCCCCTGCTTGACTCCGAGCGAAGAGATGAGGAGGCAACCGAAGAGCTTGCTCCACTCTCTCGGCCAGACAGCCTTTCGAATCTGACTGCAGACGACTCGGAAGAGACATCACCATCCGATTCGAATGTAGGCTCCAACTCTCTTTCAGGAGTTGGCAATGCCGAGCTTCCACTAGAGCCCCCACGATCCACGAGGAGGTCGTAGCCTAATTTGCCTTCCTCGGGCGAGTGGTCCGCCTTTGAAGATGTCGTGGCGCTCGACAGAGCCGTTGCAGTGCTTACATCGGAGACATCTGTGAGAGAAGGCGACTCCAGGTTTTCCACAATGGCAGGAACTACCTCTCCAGCAGCATGAACGGGCTCCGAGAACTTGTCCATGTTGGACGAAGAGGACAAACCTGAAGAGACACTGGCATTTGCCAAGCTTTCGGCTGACCTTGACAGCCCTGAAGACTTTTGTACGGAGAGTTGATCACTGGACGTCTTGTTGTCATTGGATGTCTTGTTGTCGCTGGACTGTGGACCGACGGGTGTCATCTGCTCATCACTAAGCCGGCTCTTGGGCACAGCACTGGAGCCCAAACGTGAGGCTTCATCAACAACTGTGCCTGCTTCGGGTTCCGATGCATCATCATCCACATGACCCAAAGCAGCCCGCACCTCTTTGGGACCCCAGTCAAGCTCGGTGTCCTGATCCCCCGGCGTGGTGTCGATGACAATCACGGGAATCTCGTGTTTTGGAGGCGGGGGTTCTTCCTCCGACTCGGATGACACGTCGGAAGAACTCATCGTAATGCCTTCTTCATCCGATATGTATTCGTCATCTGATCCTTGAAAAATGAAACAAATGAGAACAAATTATAGTAAGAGATAGCCAAAAGATTGGTACAAAAAAATGATATTGCTAAAAACATAGAGAATACTTTATAAAAGTGCTCCTAAATTTCCTGAATACTATAAAATAGACACGGCAAGTTCCTAACCTGCAATATGCTGGATATTCACTGCAGCCATGAGGGTATTACATGCAGTTGTGCAAAAAAAAGTTACAGCACATGACCTAAATGCACTTACAGAATTTTTTTTTTTTCAATAGCTGAAACACAATTATGTTTCTAGAAGGCAAACAATCCATGCCATATAAGGTAGTTAACAGAGCTAGGATCACTTTAAGTTATATCCTTTTTACTTTTCAGCCCACTGTCATGAAAAAACAATGTCATTACATGAAACCAAGGCAGAGAGTCTCTTGCGAGAATATTGCAGTAGCCCCTGATGTCTCACCCACGAAGAAATTAAATCCTTTCAAGCAACTCATTATTCTGAAATTCTGAGCAAGATCAGCCTTATTATTTTCGACGAGCTGTCCTTCCTACTCCCCTGGAATAAATAGGCTCTTGCTTCTACAGAGCTCAACCAACATGCTTGTCTGCGAAACGTTGGAGCGCTGCGCTCCAGACTGCTGGACTACAAGTTACACCTGGACCTTCACATCCAGACATAACGCATAGCTATTGATAGTCTGTGTTTGAGCATGAATTGTTAGTGGCCATGCATGCTCAAATATAGGCTTCCTCTGAGCTTCCTCTGAGCTTCCTCTGAGCAGGTGTTGTTGAAAGATATCATACCCATGTAGTACGTCTAGTGTGGTTCGATCTTGTGGGGTTCAATGTCCCAAAGTGACTCAGCTATGAGAAACGCTGTAGTGGAGGGCTCACGGACGAGTTCGACGAGCTGTGGCTTTAAAGCAAAAGCTTTACTGACACTGTCGAGCAAGTTTCCCTGTTCGTTTCTGTGCAATCTCGAATCAAAGATTGAGTGCCCTGTGACAAGCCGTGCATAATTTAGTTGTGACGTTGCAGATGTGCCAGGGCCTATGGTGGACGCGTTCCGTTGGCTTGTCTGTCTACCTCTCTGAATGCCCTTCCTCAGTGTCCGCAGTGAAAACACAAGGAGCGTGCGCACCTACCCGCAGGGGAGAATGAAAGCACCAGCGTTCGTTGGTGGATTAGGGGCCCAGCATTTCTCGCATCAACTGCGGCAAGAGATTCGGAAGTCAGTGAAACATTGTGAGTGCACACGGCACGAAATGTTTGGCTAGCCATATTGTTCGGTTGGCAAACTGCTTTGGCTACAACGGTAAACAAGCATAACCACGTAAACAAGCGTTCGCTTGCATAACTAAACCTAGCCAAGTTTGCCGCAACCATTTTTGTTTAATGCACATTGATGTCGCACGGTACGCAGGCCTCTACAATTCAGCCCCAATCGAAATGAAACCACGATGGCCAGAATTAACCCTGCATTTTTCATGTCGGCATCCAAGCACCCGAACCATTAAGCCATCACAGTAGCCATCCCGTAGCTAGCGTCATAGACAATTATGTTGCTTCACGTATAGCGTGCTACCATCTTCATCAGCACAGCAAAGTTCCAAGGCAAACGAGGTCATTTATGGGCAACTCCAGAAAAATAAAAGCACTGTTAATTGGTGAACTGAGCTTGTCCGTGGCCATTTTTGCCAGAAAAGTGCGTGCGAAAGCAGCACTGAATGGCTTTAAGTGAGCACAAGTTTGGTTGGCACTACCTATTAAACAATGACTCACCAGTAGAGCCCTTTTGTTCGCCTGCTCCCTTGTCAATGTTGAGAATGGGAACCGGTACTGAGACCACATTGTCTTTGCCGTTCTCACACATTTGGGCTGATGCTGCCCTTCCGTGTTCGTCTGTTGAAAAGAAAAGCAGCAAATATGCTTCCGTGAGGCCTTATACAGAGAGCAAACTTGCAACACAAGGCGATACTGCTGTATAAATTGAAACTCAAATGTACCACGAAAATGATCAGTGCGAAGGCATCAACCACTGTGCATTTATGACAGCACTATTGTGTGGTTATCACAGGCTTGCTCTAAAAAAAATGCAGAGAGAGAGAGTCTCGCCATTGCGGCAATGAACATAAACTCCGGAATCTCGAGTGGTCTGCTTGATTTTCCTGCTGCATGTCCCCAATATCTAAATGTGGCAACGCAGAGGCTAATCAGTGTGAATTCTCACGTTTAACATAGCTTGCCTTGTCGTAGCAGGTTGTTGCTTCTGAGTGCACCACGTGCAAAGAGAAATTGTGGAAACTGTCAGTGGAAACTGGAATGTAGAAAGAATATACGCTCATTTTTCAAGTGCATGGCACGTTGACCATTTCGGCAAGAGATGCGTTTCAACCACGGTTCGTTCCCCGCACCTCAGACTAAATGTGACACTACACGTCTATATTGGAACGTTGAAGCCCTGATGCCGAACGCTACTTATACATGCGGTGTAAGTGAAGAGTGCACACTTAAAACAGAGACAGAGCGAGCGAGACAACACGAGTGCTCCGTCCCTGTTTTTGCATTATGCACTGACAAGCCCAGGCTGTTCTTCTATGTATGCGGTATTGCCATATAAAATGAGGTCATGTCAGTGCTGCCATCTAGAAGAGACTATTACAACACAAGATAGACTAATGGCTACAGCTTCTGTGTAACAGCTTCTGTGTGACAACTTCCAATAGTATGCCTTTGCACATCTGTCATCACTAAAATCTGTGGGGTGGGAGAGGGAGTACATTAAAATCAGGCTACACTAGTCGCAGCAGCACCATACAGAAAAGAAAAATAGTTTTATAAGCCAGCTCTGCAAAATATGAAAGTAGTTTTATAGCTGTAGTGTGCCTGTGTATGCATAGTTGTGTAGAATAACTAGGGGAAACATGAAAAAGAAACAACCAATAATATTCTGGGATTCTATACGTATTTATAAGGCGTGCAACCATAGTCAGGGAATCCACATTGATTTTGAATACCGAGGTTTCGAAAGGAACGCGCACCTAGATAAAGCTACGTGAGTGCTCAGAATTCTGAGTGAGTTGCTGTGAAACATTTATAGATTGGTGTATGAACGTTACATTGCTGTATGTTACATGTAGGCATGTAAGCATGTTACATGCTGTATCTTACATGTAGGCAAATAACAAAGGAAACAACACAGGACTGTAATTTAAATGCTAAACAATCTTCCTAAGTACAGAGAAGCGTTGAAGAGGAATAGTGAAGATGAAGAAACAGAGGGAAAGAAAAAAAGAGGCGAAAGAAGCACCAGTTACTCGAGAGAATGCTATCGCAGTCCACGTCAGCAAACGACACTTCAGTGGATGGTTGATGCGCACTAGCGCCGTCCCTCCATCATGCGTGTTAGCAAAGGAACCCTGCCATTCTTGTGTCCCCCCCATGTCGCTGCTTGTCTCTAGCAGCATTCTAGCCTGCGGAAAGCGTGTCACATGGGTCACTCTCAAAGGAGCGCTGACACGATTTCAAAGCACCCCGAAAGGGACATTTTTCGTTTCCCGGTGTGCTCTATCAATGCTCTCCATATGCCGAAGCCAGACAACGCATGTGAAATATTTTACTTAGATTTAAAAGTTTTCCTCCCACAGCGTCTGCAAGACAGCCTCTTTCACAATGGACGTCACGACGACGAGTCAACAGCGCTCACCGAGTTTGCGAAATCTGCGTCCTGCACGTAGCTCAATTCGTAAAAATTGCTGTCGGTGTCTGAACGACCATTCTCTCGTCGTCGTTTTTGTGAATCACGCGCGACTGAAAGTAAACTGTTAGTGTGTGGTGAGCTGCAGTCTTCCCGTGACGTCAGACTTGTGTTGACATGTCACAACATGGCCGCACCATCGATAATGAAATGGAAATTGATGTTTTAAGGTAGTGGTATTAAATATATATTCAACACATTTCCTTTTTAAGGTTCTCGACAGCAGAGTTTATATCTCAAGCAACAGCCTGAAGATATTAAAAATTTTTGTCAGTACTCATTTAATAGCAAATTGCTTGTCTTGGTCCATTTAATAGGTCATTTGAGAGACACTACAGCTACAGCTGAGGTAACGCATTTAACCTTTCTTCAGTGAAATGCCAGGCCCCTTTCAAGAGGCAAGAATACTGGCTCCTGGCAGCCATATATGCATGGCTTAGATTTAAAATGAAAGGCAGAGGGGGAAAAGAGGGGTGCTTCAGGAAGTCAGGACCTTCCACCAAAAGAGGTGGAGGGGCCTCTTGTGTGATGGTCACCAATACATGTAAAGTACATACCCCCCCCCTCTGCAATAACATACATACAAGCAGTCCATGTGGGTTTGATAAATCATTATTACCTGGGGTTTAATGTCCCGAAACAATGATACAATTATGAGTGACATTGTAGCGGAGAGCTCTGGAAGTTTCAACCACCTGGGCTTGTTTAACGCGCACTTAAATCCAAGCACATAGGCCTGAAGCATTTCCGCCTCCATCGAAAATGTGGCTGTCGCAGCTGGTATTCGATCCTGTAACCTTCGGGCCAGCCGTTGGGTTAAGTTGGGGGAGCCCCCTTTGGACAAGAGGACTTTTCAACACTTGCGTGTACAGTTTTCGTCATGGCATTTCTATGTCCTTCTCTTTTCTTTACATTTACGGTAGTGTACCTTTTCGCTATGTTCTCTCGGTGTGTTATCCTTACCCACACGCATTAAACAAATCGGATGTACAGAAAAAAAAAAGAAACAGTAAAAATTCCCACAATATAATGCCAACATATCTGTACTCTCTGCTTTCTTTCACCACAAAACAGCTGCTGCTACTGCTGCTACCGCTACTACTACTACTACTACTACTACTAATCGCTTGACATAGTACACGAGAACTTTTCCAGCCATTCGGCATCTGCATACAATGGCAGCCTACTTTTGTTATGAGGCGCATATAAAGAAATTCACATGTACTTCCTGTGGGGTGAAGTCCGGAAAGAATGGTAATGTATTCTCCCATGTATTTCTCGAAAAGAAGCTCCATGAGATTTGCAAATTTGAAATGTCTCAGTTTGAAGTAAAGTACATTTTGCTTTCAAGCAACGATCGCACGTGCTTAGATTGTCGAAAAGAAATCTAATAACAATAAATAATATCTGGGGTTTAATGTCCCGAAACCACGATACGAGAGACGCCGTAGTGGAAGGCTCAGGAAATTTTGGCCATCTAGTGTTCTTAACGTGCACTGACCTCGCGCAGTACACGGGCCTCTACCATTTAGCCTCCATCGAAATGTGAACGCCCCGGCCGGCATCGAACCCGCGACCTCTGGATCAGCAGCCAAGCAACCTAGCCACTGATCCATTGAGGCAGACTGAAAAAAAAAATCGATGGAATTGACAGAAAACTGCCTCAGTGATCACCATTTAAAAGATAATGCCGCTGTTTACAGCACCCTATTGGAAAACCTAGGAATGAAAAAGAAAAGCAAAAGATGGCACAGTTACTGCCATAGCTTCATCAGCATACAAAGAGTCTATTTCCTTTGCAAGGAATAAGCTCACGAGTGCCAAAATATTTGCATATTATTACAATTTATTTTCCCTATGCATTCCTTGCTTTCATTATATCCTCACTTTTTACAGTTTTTACAAGAAAAAAAAACATCATGGCCCCTCGATTTAACCTTTACCCTTTTTATACAGCATACACTTGGTGGAACACCCGGTGCAACATGAGCATTGCCTTTTCAAACATTGCATGGAGAAGAGCATGGGCACTTGCTGAATCTCATCTGACTAAACCTGTGGCTGACTAACCTATGCATAGAGCAAGGAGAGCTCAGTGTTCCCACTTCACTAGGACCAAGCAGTCCTTACAGTTAATTACGCAGGCTGGTTTTAAGTGCCCCTAAAGAATAATAGCTGTTTTTTGTTGTTGTTTTTCTTGTACCATTCACTTAAAATGTAAAGTGATGAAGGAGGGGATGAGGAACTGCTAAAAATTCATGAGACTACTAGATCACAGCACCATGTGAACAATACCCAAGTGGTGCATAGACCATTTGAGTAAACAGGAATAATTTAATCTAGAAAACAAAGAAAAAAACAATCAAATAAGAAAATAATGTAGGTTCTTTAGACTAATGAATTGAGAATGTGATAATGAAAAAAGGACAATGTTAATTATGACATAAGCATTAATCTGTTGGTATTAACATGGCTTGTTACTCAGAGAACAAGTCTGCTGCAACGACTGAATATTCTAGGCAAAGGTGTTTCAACTGTTGTTATGTTGATTATCCTGTGTTTGCCATTGACACTGCTCTGCAAGATAATTATATGTTTGATATGCTATTCCTGGATTCTGTGCACCTAGCATTTACCATGCTGTACTGGACCAACTGCTCGTCTCTCGGCTATTTGTCCGACCAGCTTCGTAAAGATTCGATAAAGGTCAATGTAGATTGAGAGATCGTTCATTTAGATAGAGCTCAATCATAAGTTTCTGAGCACCATTATTAAATTTCATTGCTGAAAAACTTGGTGCCAAGGGTCCACTCCTTACTCCTCAGATTAAACTGCCCAAGCCAAATTAGACTTGCCGTATTTTCACGTGAATATTCGCGATGCCCCTTTCGCTGGATCAGCCAGTAGTAAAATTGCAAAGGCGTCGGTAACGCGCACAGTTTAGTAACTGATGGCAGTATCGCTAATTTGCATCTTCATAATTTTTTTTTTCACGTAAAAACGCCTCATCTTTGAATAAACAACAAATCTGCTATTGGAGAAATGCAACGTCACCATTCAGCTGGACTCATTTATTTCCCATTGTACGAGCGTGTATGTATGTATAGAATTAAGCACATATTACGTACCTGTCATATTCAGGGATACATCATATTAAGAACATGTTGATAAAAATATTGTTTGATTGACCTATTTGCCGATAAAGTGTGACGATGCTAGTCTTGGTCACCTCGGACTGCACTGGCTACTAGGTGGTCAGTTGCCGCCGTTATTCCAACTCATCTAATGCTTGGCCATTTGTGTCGCTTCCATGCTCAATTCAATTCAATTTTTATTTCTCTTCACACTTAAGTATCTGCAGTCAATCACACATACCTCTACATCAGGTATCTTAGCGCACCTCGAATAAACAGCAATATATTGTACAACACCATATCCAGTGTTTGTTCTGCGATGTTTAATAATTGTTGGTGTTGTAACGTCCCAAAACCACAATATAATTATGAGGGACACTGTATTGCTGGAAATTTCAATTTTCTGGGAACATGAAAATAAATCCCAGCATTTTGCCTCCATTGAAAGTGTGAACAAGCTTCGATCCGACGACCTTTTGGTCAACATTCGAGCCCCATAACCACCAGACCACCAAGATGAGTGTCCTGTGATATTTACAGTGCAACAATTTTCAATCATTCAAACCTGTGCATCTCATATCCATGCATTGTGAACACATTCTCATGACTACCACTTGTTGCATGACTGCATCCTTGGCTACTTGAACTTTTGTGGCTTCTTCCATAGTTCAGTATCTAACAGATGCGTAGCCAGAAATTCTTTTTTTTTTTTTTCAAGAGGGTAATGTTCAATCATATTTTATGTATGTTTGTGCATGCATTTGTATGTGTGCGAGCATATATACGCGAACAAAGTTGAAAAATTTCGGGAATGATTTGAACCCTCACCTCCCCAAACCGTGAAGGTTTGAACATCCCCCTTGGCTACACCACCGGCATCTAGCAACCGGAAGTACAGCGATGCTGAAAGCTGGCCATGTGTTTTCAAAGGGCCCCTCCTTTATCAGGCCTTATGGCAAATTTCACTTTCATGTAAAAGTTGCAGGGCACTTCCCTGGGAAGATTTCAGTGAAAAAGTTTTTCCCCAACAACATTACTGGACAAGTGAAAGAAAAATAAACTGCGCTGTTAACATACCTGCAGGGTGCAAGTTTCACGGTCAAAACGGGCACACCCTCCCTTCTGCATTAGCTAGTGTCCACAACCAAAGTGTACTCGCAACTGTTGAAGACAGGGAAGCGTGCAAAGTTTTCACTTGACGAACTCCTGTGGGAGTGCTACCAACTCCTGCCAAGTCGTCTGTGCCTCATGGTGCACGCACGTCTTGCGAATTAGTCACAGTTAATTCTAACAGCTGTTGAGCGGGAGGTTGCACTGTGTTCCTACAGAGTAGGAATAGTGTGGTGGTGCCAGCAGCACCAGTTGGTGGGAGCGGATAGGTCGGCATGCAGGAAACAGTGACTCTCTTTAAGGTTTGGCAGCATGCGCGAATGATCGTCTCCTGCAGTGGGTCGACGGGGATGATACTGTGAGCGAACATCGACGACGCTACATTCGCAGTATCTTAAGTATGCCTTAGCCTCCCCGCGGTGGTCTAGTGGCTTAGGCACTCAGCTACTGAGCTGCTGGTCGCGGGATCGAATCCCGGCTGCAGTGGCTGCATTTCCGATGGAGGCGGAATTGTTGTAGGCCCGTGTGCTCAGATTTGGGCGCACAATAAAGAACCCCACGAGGTCGAAATTTCCGGAGCCCTCAATTACAGCGTCTCTCATATTCATATGGTGGTTTTGAGATGGCAAACCCCACATATCTATCAATATCAATGAAGTATGCATTATGTTGCTTGTGTTGGTTATGTTCGTTGTATTGGCATTGCATTGCTCATTTATCATGCTACTAGTAATGGATTAGTCTGGCTGGCAAACTTGTCATTATAACACCATTTAATAAAGGCCACGTGTTGTGTGTTCATTGCCTGATGGCATGACTGTGTTCATGTGTTTGAAGAGCGACGTTTTCATCAAAACCCGCACATCTCGTCCCTTTTTTTCCCTTTCCTTCTATTTTGCTTTCCAGCGAATGCACTACAAGATATTCATCAACTGCAGAACCAAATTGAAGAGGCTATGGTCACTGACATTCTGAGGGATGCCTGTTAAACACACACATTCTTGTTACATTGGCCTTCTCTTTTTCCAGACGTTTCTTTATCTTCTAGACGGTGTGCCCTTTTTCGTGCCAGATTTGTATCATTCTCACACCACAGAGTTGTGTAATGTTTCGTGAACATGAGTGCCATCGATTGATTCCTGAGACGCACTCATTCCGTTGCAGTGTACAGTTCTACCAGGGCAGACAAGCAGCAGTTGGCAAGCAAGGACTCATCACCGAACAATAAAGTTCAGACTACACTGCATAATTTCGCAAATTAATGGGAAGTCTTCACAGTAACTACGATGTTTATCAACATCTGCTCGCAAGGTATCTCCTCCCTTCCATTTGCTGGAAGTGCCGAATTCCCTCACAGGCTTTGAAATGCATAGTGCAGCCTATCAGAAGCCCAAAAGCATGAATAATGACATTTACTAACGTGTTTTCTTCTTGTGTCTTTCAAGCAGCAAAAAAATAATGTGTCAGCACAGCAGTATGTCAGCCAAAGAAGATCCTATGTTGGCCACAAGTCATGCTTTTGGCCAACACCTTAAGATCTTAAAGACCTTTTCGTATGAATGGAGGTAGAAATAGCCTTTATAATAAGCAATGCATGTGAAATAAAAATAGGTATAGACAAGAGAAAGAAAGAAAGAAAGAAAGAAAGAAAGAAAGAAAGAAAGAAAGAAAGAAAGAAAGAAGAAAGAAAGAAGGAAGGAAGGAAGGAAGGAAGGAAAGTTCTCGGTTCACAGTTCCTCACTTACTGACACGTGCACTTGTGAAAGTAACAACATCAAAGAGTTCATTTCACAGAAATTTCAGCGTCGGTACAAGCCGACACAGCAGCAGCGGTGTCAGCGTCTTCGATTGCGAGCGAGAGAGCAGCATTGGCCGGTCAGTGAAAATTCGAGATAGATGCAAATAACGAGAGGAGTTGCAGGGTTTTTTTTTTTTTTTTGCTTTTCTTGCCCCACAAGTTTAGGTCAGCACAAAGAAGCAAAAACATGCTAGTGATTGGAAAGTGTTATTGTGCGAGCGTGGGCATAATGCTACATATCATGTTCAACTCTCAACGGATCCCCAATTTTTAATTGTTTTTCTAGGTGTGCATTTCTCACAGTCCAACAAATATGCAACATATATCTTCACGTATCACAAGTTTCTCTAACTGTCATTAACGACTGCAATCAGAGTCCTGCACGACGTGTCATGGGTGTTAACACTCCAGAACTTGAGCGAGCCCCAGTGATCATGCTAGAATGTACAATGGCACTTGTATACAAGCTGGATACCGTTTCACCTGTGGATTGAGTTTTGATGGCCACTAACTGTGCTTACTGTACTCTCGTTGCAACATGTTTTTTGTTTCGGTGGGCACAAGTTAATCCAACAAGAAGTTGAATCTTTATTTCATGCTTTGGGTTGCCATATACCACACTTCCTCAACAGTGACATACTATAATCAGTAGCTGCCAATTACAGACAATACCATCACAATGAACACACCAGTTACGATGCTTTGTTACTGTACATCCAAGCATTTATACCTATCCTCAAAACGAATACAACTTGTCTGGTTCTGCTTGACCTAAATGTTTCAGTGTGTTCTTGTACATTTTGCCAGCATTTCCTGCCAGGACTGCTTCTGCACGTTGGTGAGACTAACATCCATCACAGGGTGTGGCTTGTCAGCTATGCAGGCCATGCCAGTCCATGGTCCCTGATAGGCCGTGACAGTCCAGGATAAAACATGACTGTGTTTTATCCTGGACTGTTATGACCTATCATGAATAAAACAGTCCAGAATAAAACATGACAGTGTTTTATCCTGGATTGTCATAGCCTACTATAGATAAAACAGTCCAGGATAAAACATGACAGTGTTTTATCCTGGGCTATCATGGCCTATCATAAATAAAACAGTTCAGGATAAAACATGACAGTTTTTTTATCCTGAACTGTCATGGCCTATCATGGATAAAACAGTCTACGATAAAACATGACACTGTTTCATCCTGGACTGTCACAGCCTATCACAGATAAAACAGTCCAGGATAAAACATGACAGTGTTTTATCCTATACTAGACTATCATGCCTATCATAAATAAAACAGTCCAGGATAAAACGGTGTCTTGTTTTACACTGGATGAAATTTCCCTTCTCTGCCATTGCCAGAGTCGCTGCTTGCTTGCTTAGACGGTTAAGGAAAAAAGATAAAATTTTTGAGCTGTGAAGAGATATTGTGTGCAGTATGGTGCATTGTTTCTATTGAGTGTCATTATTTAGGTACACATATGTATCACTTTTCATCTGCAGAAAAAACTTTTCTGCATATTAACCGTTGCAAATAGTGCAACGCCGTGTCATTCATATTTTACCTGAGTCTTCCTAATCTCAAAGAAAATTCCTTTACCATGCTTTCGAAGGGCAGATGTAGTGTTACAATGGCTTTGAATTTCTGTCAATTTTTTTTTCATGATAGCTTCTGAAGTTTGCTCTTGTTCATATAGATGGAACTTACCTCTCGAAATAGCAGATAATTTCCCTTTTTTTTTTGCTTTCTCAGCACTGATTTCAGCTTCCATTTATTACTTCTTTTTGTAAGTTTGCACAATAACTTTACCGATAAATGTGCCAAAACAATCCCCTGCAAAAATGTCCAGCTCATCTCTCTATTCTATTGCATATATTCGTGCGTGTAAATATTTTTCTTGATATTGCATACCTCTTGAAAAATAGGCCCATACAATTCACAGCAGCTGTACTCAACAATTTTAACAGCAAAAGCAAGGACAGCCAAACGGACAAAAAGATGGTTGGTTGGTGTATGCAAGGAAGTAAGCATTCTGGGAACAGACCACAGCGTTATGAAGGCTCACAACAGGTGCAACTGCAGGTGGTATTCTCCTGCTGAAATAAGGTCCACCCCTGAAATAAGGTCCGCACAGCTTGCGACCTAAGCAGGTGGCACTCTGTGCCTAAGCACAGAGTGCCACCTGTGCCTCACCTGTGCCTCAGAGTGCTCTGTGCCTAAGCAGGTGGCACTCTGTACCACCTGCTTAGGCCGTTTCATCCAAAGCCCGTTGACGTAATCGTGACATTATACCTTCATGAGATGGTGGGACAGTGCTTTCCCACTTTTTGAAAACACTCTCGTGATTTAGTTTAGTAAGCTACTGGATTGATGTTTATTAAATTTGTTTCACACTGCTGTGATGTTTGATTACACGTCTCCCCGATTTCATGACGAACCGCATTTGCAACGAATCGGTTTGGTCCTGACAAAATCTCCATAGAAATAATGTATTAAAAACCTTGATTATACGACACAGTTTTACACCGACCCCCAGATCTTACGATGACTTTCAGATTCTGTCCGAAAGAAAAAAAACACCTTTAGTCGAATTAAATGTCGACCAAATAACCATGAGTGCAAAATATCAACTTGGGTTCCTCTAGGTTGCCATTTAGAAAAGCAAAGTGTGAAGTGAGACAGGATGTCTTCTTAGAATGTAAAATTTACTCTCCTGAATATTCATGCGCTTCTACATATGCCTCTATCACGTGTGCACGCATTCGCGATTGCTATCTAGTCAAGCTGTATCCACACAGAGTACCTTTAACCGGCCGAAAAGCTGATATTCTCATGTTTTCGGTCCGTGGAAAAATCCTTTCCTGGTCGACATACAGCTGATCTCCCGTCGCACTCAGCTACAAAGCTTGCACACGCATAAGGGCACGACACAGCTGTTTTCATCGTGCAAAATTACTTTCCCTTGACGTCATCATTCATGATAACAGTGAGTGGGACATCCCTAGTTGCACTTCACAAGCCAACAAATTACAACGGGCACAGCTCAGTCGCACTTGGAGGCCTTTTATGCTTACTCGCGGTTCATCGCCATTATGTCATAGCCATGACACTGTGTCGAACTCTTCTGACGGTAGGCTGCTGGCAAGGCAGTTTTGGTTTCGTTTTCACGCGCACGCGACTTCTGGACTTTGTTTATCGGTAAAACTGTGCACATTGGATACGATTTCTCTTTAAAGTTAACAATAAAGATTTGCTCGCAATTTCTCCAACTATGCAATACTGCCATTCGCTGCCACTGGCTAGACTAATTTGAATCTACCTTCCTTGCAGAGGTGCACAGTTGTGCCGTGGGCTTATTCAGGTGGTCTGTACCCGTTTTTTGGGCAAGGCTAAGTGCGACTGCCCATAATCTTATTTTCTCGATTATGCGATGCCCGGATTATACTACAGTTTCGTGTGGTCCCCTAAAGTCGTATAATCTGGATTCCACTGTATTTCCTTTGTCGCTTATATCAATATACCACAGCCAGTTTTTATATCACCGCATCAAAAATACAGGCGAACCTACAGAGGATTCATCAATGGCGTCTTCTATAGATCGTAGAGGAATTCTACATGTATGTTTCACTGGACACCTGGAATGCCATTATGTAAAACCATCGTAGTGTGTGGCGTTGTCCCACTGTGCATCGGTGCGATTTGTCGACGATGCTGTAAGATGACAGCATAGCCGGTTTTCGGCAACACTTCAAGAGGACTTTAATGATGTCTTTTTTGCGCTAACCTTCCCCCTTGCCCCCTTTTCCTGCTATTCGTATATCCTACATGCTCTGATCAATACCGATACAGTTGCTGCATCTCTAGAACTCTTTCCGAGAGTAATTATGTTACTCCTGACAGTAATAATATTCATAATAAGTTATACCATTAAAGCACAGTAGACGACACACACAAGAAGAGATGGCTTGTTAAACAGTACAAAAAGTCTCTTACCCCTCGCCTTGAAAGACGAGCCTCTTGCAGACAGAGCCACGGCTAGAGCTTCGATCATGCAAGCAAAGTCTGCAGCTGCCCTTAGGCCCTTGGCGTGACTTGGTTCTTTTTGGCATCTTGCTCATTAATGAAAGCCTCGTTACTTTCACACAAATTACAAGTTTAGGCTATTAATTACTCCACAACACGAACTTACGGTGTTAAAATGACTCACACACGAAACAGTTATCTTCAAACACAAGACAGTTGTAATATTAGTCATACTGACAAGCGACACAGTAAAACGCACGCACACGGTTCGCCACAGCAAGCCGACGACAAAGCGTCACAAGCGAAAAACACGAAAAGAAATTCAAACTAGACAACAAGGAGTGGACAAAATGCAATTGTATTATTCCTTTCAAGCATGTCTTTTTTTTTTTTTCTTCTTCTCCACCCCTCCCCTTTCTTATGAGAATGCTTTAAACTGCTAAACAAGCACGGCATACTGGGCAGTGTAAGTGTTTCTGGCAAAGTAAACTTTCCACTCCAGCGAAGTATTAAAGTAGCTTGTTCCACGAGCGTAAAGGTAGTCTGAAAGATGACAAGAGAACAGCGAATGGGTGCATTAGGCGAGAGAATTTTATTATGGGCGAATGCAGTTGTGTAAGAAACCAATCACACCTACTTGCAAGTTTGGCAATTGTGTCTTTTTCTTTTTTGAAAGATACATTTCACTTCTGCGCTGGCAACCTGAACCAAGGATCCAATAAGTCTAATATCTACGAAAGCCGAAAGTAGTCGTGGGCATGGCACCAGCAAAAAGTGTTAGTTCAGTTAACTGGGGCAGAAAACTCGTCCTGTTACTATCTCGAGTTCAACTAAATAACCTGTTATATTTTATGCTGATCAATTATTGTCGTTTTCTTTCAGTTACTAAAAGAACAGTAAAATGTCACAAACGGAAACAAAACATTGCAGCGTTTCTCACCTGCTGTTCGTTACACGTTTTTTTTTCTTTCCTTGATAAAATGCCCCTAACCGCTAGAAGCAAAACATGAGCATTTTAGAAACTTCATTGGAGTAACACTGAAAATTAGTGTCACTAGCAACAGAGTTGCAGTTGCAAATTATTGAATAAAAAGTAACGAGATTCAGTCACACTAAATCTTGTTACTTTTTTCCACTTTTTGAAAACACTCTCGTGATTTAGTTAAGTAAACTACTAGCTTGATTTCAATTAAATTTGTTTCACACTACTGTGGAAGTTCGATTATACATCTCCCCGGTTGAATAAAAATTGAATAAAAAAAGTAACTGGTTATACCCATAACACGTTATTGGTAACTAGTTACTACCCAATAGTGGTGACAATAAGGCATGAACAGCTGTAAAGATGGTAATGAATTAATGTCGCAAGACAAGCTTGCTTTCGGTACTTGCTTTTGTAAAGAATTGAGCATTTTTGCATGCAGTTTCCAAACATTGTGACTGGAACATTGTTTAGGTGCAGTGTGAAGATGGCGAAGTCAAACGAACTTCAGCGACAGCCAAAGTTAACAGAGACACAAAAGAGTGAAACGGTACACTTCATATGATTAAATTAACTATCCCAGCAATGCCAAAGGCAGCGTTATTGCTGAGGGAAAATGCTCGGTAAGCTGGAAAGTGCAGACAATTTACATCATCTGTCATGATTTTCAATGTCCTGCACCACCTCACAGTGAGGTGGCATCTGCCGATTCTTTAGCAGTAAAAATAAACAACATTGCATTCTAATCAAGCCAGCGTTTTAACACCAAAACTTCAGTGATTTACACTCGGTTGATGCGACCAAATACAAAAAACTGTAGCGAATTATGGTGCCTACTCCGACTCTGAGGTTCAGGTGTGAAATTCAAGATGAAACTTGTGACCTTCTTTATAATTATTTCTTTCTTTCAACAGCAAAACCCAGTTCTGAAATCGCTGACAAGAGAGCTATCAAAAAAGAATTTTTATCATCTAGATTGATTCACTTTTCCGATTTAGTGCCTCTTCCAACAAAATGTGAAACAAACATGAAATTTCTAACTTACAGCAGGTGAGGCCACGCATACTGAACATTGAGAACCGGGACGTTCAGCACTGTGGAACTTTCTTAAGTAACAGTGGCTATCTTTAAATGCATAGAAGTTGTGATCAAGTGCAAAAGTGATTTTGGTCAATGTCATCAAGAAGCAACTACACCCTTTAGTTAGCCAAGAAGCTGCCGTTAGTTAAATAATAAAGGCAGTGGCAATTAAATGTAATGTCTTCAATCAGTTCAAAGTGGAGTGTTGGAGTCTAGCCATTAATACAGCTCTTGTAAATGCAACAACAGTAGCTCCCCGAGCTATTAAGCCGTGACTGTGCAAGCAACAATTTTGTAAAATCACGAGCACTCTTCTTGCAGACTTCACAGAACTCTACGGAAGAGGCATCACACACATCAAGCCCCTTCAATAAATTTCTTATTTTTCAAGTAAGCA
The DNA here is from genome assembly GCF_013339725.1 of Rhipicephalus microplus. NCBI lineage: Eukaryota > Metazoa > Arthropoda > Arachnida > Ixodida > Ixodidae > Rhipicephalus > Rhipicephalus microplus. Next base: position 145,403,360 of record NC_051167.1, read on the forward strand.
TGGTGTCCCATCGTTTCTTGCATCCCATTCTTTGTTCCGGCCAATGAGCTCCCAAGATGAACAGGCACCTACTAGCCTGACTACTTTGCCAGCATTACCATTATTATCACGCCTGGAAAGTGGCTACAATTAGGCCTCTTTGCTTAATAAACCCGACAGCACACGCACCTAAGTGAGAATGCCTTCTTCTAGAGGCAATTCGTTTCATAAGTTTCTTTTATCTATGCGGGCTGTTTCCTTTTTTATTCCTTTCCCGATTCTTTCTTGCAACCTTCATCTCTCATTTCATTACCCACCTCCAAAAAGAGTAGGTGATTCTTACTAAGGCAGTTGTCGGCCTGCTCCTTCTGAACACTATTGTTGTCCATTGTATATGTATCAAATAATAATAATAATAATAATAATAGTAATAATAATAATAATAATAATAATAATAATAATAATAATAATAGTTATTTAATGTAGCATTACTATCACAATGATAGTGATTGTCCCACAAAATGTACAATGGTGCCGAAACTGACGCTGCAGCTCTCCCCATCTAAAACTTGCGAAACTAACAAAAAATATTTTAGAAAGTAAACTAAAAGACTAAGAAAACCTAAAACTAGAAATGAGCAGTCTAAATTAAGGTCTTAATGCACACCTACTTTATCCAAACTAGTACAATGGCATGACTTTCGGGAGTAGCAGACTTTCCGTCCTAAAATGAGAACGAGCAGACCGTGCATGCTAAAGCAAAGTTTGGCACGTGCGCATGCTGCACTGTTAGGACACAGCGCATGCATCGTGCCCGTGCTTGGGGGCATCGCGCTCTAGCGTAGGGCAGGGCGCTATCGGCACACCTGAAAGGTAATTCATGCAAGCTGAAAGAGGACGGAAGGAAGAGAAAAGAAAAGAGAGAACAAACAACAATTGTGAACACATGTGAACTTGTGAACATTCATATTCAGCAAAGAATGGTTTACACATGAACAGGTGCAACAACTAAAAAAAGGAAAGTGGGAAAAGAAAATAAAAAGGAAAAGACAAAATGTTTAGCAGGAGGAATGGCAGTTGCCTTGTATGGAACCACTTGAAATTACAGTCGACTCTCCTTAATTCAAACTCAAAGGGACCTCTGAATTTTGTTTGAATTATCAAGAAGTTTAAATTATCAGAAGTTCTCAGATAGATAACTCTGGGTGAGGCAACGTCACACATTATGATTAGACATTGACTTTATCACATTTAAAATTTTTGTAAGTGTTTTTATGCCCTAACTGTACGCAGTGAACAGAAAGCAGAGGTGTACTGTCCACAAGTTTATTGGCTGCTAATCAGACTTTTTATATCCCGAACTGCCAAGTGCTTCATTGCTATAGGTATGTGCTTTCAGCACAAGGCTCTCTATACCAGTTGAGAAGCATCACGGTTTACGCTGCGTGTGCTTCGTTTCAAGCATTTGTTTACTTGCAAAGCTCTTGAAGGCCTTGGGTGCTTATTTTTCATTTTTACACTGTTGGAATCATAAAAGCACACAAATTTTTAAATAGTAGCGGGAAATCAACAGATATATTTGGTATGGACCGGCAAAAAGTATGAATTAACCATAAGATTGAGTTTGAATTAAGAGGCATTTAAATAAATAGACAGAATAGAGGGCCAACCGAAGAATTGAATTTTGAATTATCTGAAAGTACAAATCATCAGAGTTCAAATTATCGCGAGTCTCCTGTACACTCAAACCTCGATATAACTGACACGGATGTGTAAGATATCAGTTACAAAAAAGTAAACGAAGAAGAGTCTTGCAATAGAAAGTGTTACAAATACACCTTTATAACGAATTTTCGGCATCAGCAAACAAATTTCCGGCATTAGTGAACTTGTTTTCGTGAAAGATACAACTTTGTTTATAATGAGGTTTGAGCGTATAAAAAAACCTTCGGAGTTTACAAATGCACAATTAAACTACCACTGGAGCATTACGACCGTAAAGGTGGTAGTCGATGTATTGGCACAAGGTGTGTTGGCACTAAAGCTAAAGCTTCCCCCCCCTTTTTTTTTCCTTCACCATACACCCTTCTAAAATGTGCACTTCATGACTCTGAGCAAAAGAACGAACTGCCCTTCGTAATATGCCCTACCAGAACAAAAACCTTTTTCTTGATGTACACAAGTGCAGTTTTAAAGTTGGTAATTGCATTGCGAGTTTGCTCACCATGTCTATGACAATCTTATCATACTTATTCGATTACAGCGCACCTCCAACCTTAATAGAAAATTCGATGCCGTCAATCACAATGCACGCCCCGATTCCTGTGACCTCTTCTAGTCAAGAAAAAGGGATAACTGGACTCAAGTAAATATGACAAGTACTTATTTCCTGTAATAACACTCTTACATAAGAAACATGTTGTGCACAGCACAACATGCACAGCACAACCTGTTGGTCAAGTTGTGAATAAAATTATTCATTATGAATCGCTGTACAATTTAAATTTATAGAAAGCCATGTAGATAAGTAATGTATATTTTTAGTTTGGAATCTTTTCAAACCATGAAGGACTATGCATCATTATAAATCACCAATATGAGTAAAATAAGTAAGAAGTATCGAAGAAGTAGGAAGGAAGAAAGCCTCAGTTTAAGAGTAGCTTCTTGATTTAAAAGTTCTTTTTTGTCAAAAAGAATAAAGAAATGGACAATGACAGCAAGTAAAGTAATTTAGTAACAGCCGCTTTACCTCGTGCGCAAACGTCTATCAAAATTCTGTTCATATATACCTTCCTATATATCAAGGTATCATGAATTCCCACAATAGTAGTGTTTCGAACATCTTGCAGTTTATATCTTTGTCACCCAACATGTTTAGAACAATTCCACAGCAACTACAATAGGTGGTTACTGCCACAGTGAACTGTGCTGCTTTATTAGACTGCGTGTGCATATGATGCCAGTATGAATGGTCAGTAAGGCTTACTGAACAATGCAATAAATTGTAAAAGAAGTCTACGCTGTGAATTTTACACTGATTAATGCACCGATAAGCCTTTCAGCCAACCATTATTAAGAGCGGTCGTATCGGCATCGCCAAACGAAGTTATAAGATACCTCACTATACAGAACTGGACTGATGACCTGGACAGATAGCATCAACGTATAGTAATCTCAATGCAAAATATACCCTTCTGAATACAAGTGGACACAGCATAAAAACTTGCAGACAGGTGCTTTTTACATCAACCCCCCCCCCCCCCCCCAAATTGCCACCATACGCAGCTGAACCTGACATATTGAAAACCAATGCCTGCGCGGGCATGATAGCAAAACACCATTATGAACTCGTCTGGTGTTGTATGCAGGGCCTCAGGGATCGGCAAGCTCACAAGCAATGCCGAGAATCTTCGAGGCAGTGCCCCAAGATTACATCTGGTAGCTACCAGGTGCCCTCTCTATATGTCATGTAACCAATCATTAAAGTCTGATAATGCCAAATAGAGACAATTACCGGCAAAGAAAAAAAACATTGCCGGAGTAGCCGGCCATGGCATGTACCACTAATCACTCATTGGCAATCTAGTTAATGTTAAAATTTGGCAAAGCTGCTCCTCAACACACCCACTGCGTTGAAAGCAATAACTGAACTAATTAATATGATGCCATAGCGAGCTTTTCCTTTTCAAACTGCTCGAGAATTAAACATTAAAAACAACAAAAAAGTGGATGCAACCCTCGACTCACCGTCGGAGAACATGTCAGGAGGGCTGTACTCCTCGTCGCTGTCCACGTCGTGACTCGTTGCATCTTCGTCGCCAGTTTCAGTTTCAGTCTCATCCTCTTCATCCCCTTCTTCCTCTCCTTCATCATAATCTTCTTCACCTACAAAGGACAAGTGTCGTGAATCACACGAAAAAACAGCCATAAAAAACTCAGAAGCCTTAGTCTTACCGGGTAAACAGGGGCAAGCGAAGCTTGGCATGTGCACACCCGATATACACTCAAACTTCGAAATAATGAACCCGAATTTCATGAAATGTCGGTTAGGGTGAAGTAAATTGAGAACAGTCTTACAGCAGATATAGTGTTACGAATACACCTTTATAACAAATTTTCGGATATAACAAACTTATTTTTAATGTAAAATACAACTTTGTTATAATGAGGTACAAGTGTACTATTTTCTTTTCGAGGCTTGTGCAAATAGCAAATTTTAAGCTCAATGCAAATTCCAAACGAATAATGATTTGGTGGAATAATTTCAGGTCGAAGTTTAAAGGGGCCCCGAAATGCTTTTTCAAGTAACCATGGAATGAATTCACTGAAAAAGCTTATTGCCTCACGACTTCAACGCCGCAAAAATTTTAAGAATCCGTCCAGTGCGAGTGGGAGTTGCAAAGGTTTGTCACATGCTGCAATTGCATTCTCTCTTTTCTCGTCCCCACGAAAGCGCTAGAAGCTAAGCAGGGAGGGATGACAGGGCCACAGAAAAACATCACACGCGCCTTGTGGCCTTGAGCACTTTTTTCTTTTTTTCTTAGAATGCGCCACTTTTTCGATGTGATCGCGCGCACAAGCGTGGACAATTCGCGGCCTTCCGCGGCGATCTCTCTAACGAGCGAGCGTGCCACGTTCAAATCAGCCAACGGCTGATAGATCGGTAATTCACGTGTGATTTTTGGGCATATTCCGCCATTTGTCGAGAGAAAACAAAGCACTTTTTAGCTGACCTTGATATTTCATTGTGAATTCCAGGCCGCGTGCTGCGCTATAATATTTGGCTCGCGTGTTGTCGGGAGCCTCTACTATGGATCGACAACCTTTTCTGACCATACTCACATTATGACCATATATCTCACATTTTCTGACCATATATCTCATATTTCTGACCATATATCTCACATTATGAGGAAAAATGAGCATACCTGCCATGATTCAACTGACCTGCACAATATTTTCTTTTTTAACTAAAACAAGACATGAGCCATTGCAATTCGTTTTGGTTCGAACGAATTGGAAGGAACTTTGAATTTGATTGATTGATTTGTGGGGTTTAACGTCCCAAAACCACCATATGATTATGAGAGACGCCATAGTGGAGGGCTCCGGAAATTTCGACCACCTGGGGTTCTTTAACGTGCACCCAAATCTGAGCACACGGGCCTACAACATTTCCGCCTCCATCGGGAATGTAACCGCCGCAGCCGGGATTTGAACCCGTGACCTGCGGGTCGAAGGAACTTTGAATGGTAGCTAGATTTGACTTTTGGCAGAATGCAAGTGATAACCTGCAAGATATATGACCTTTTAAAATTTACTACAGTCTGAGCACATATGCCAGTATAACAAGCTTTTAAACTCAAAATATAATGAATCGATACATGTTCACTTTTTAGCTTGAAGTAAGGCTTCGTGGCAGTTCAATTTTTCCCTGAATAGGTGTATTCACTGTACAGTGCCCCTCCACTGCAGCAAAACCACCTTTACATGTGGACCCACTTATACAGTAGACTCGCATTGACCCTTTCAGTCGCTATGAACACACTTGTATGCACCAGTCGTTTTCATTATTTGCATCATGTAGAGACTAAGAAAGAGCAAGATATATTGTACATTATATGAATTGAACCTCCTGCATGATTAATTTGTCTCCAATTAACTTCATTTTGCAGTGTGCTGATACATATAATCGCTTTTCTGAAGGCACTTCCACGTTTGACGTGTCGTGCGATGTGCCACTTCCTGCAAGCAATGTGAAAAGCAGAAATTTTCCTTGCTCACAATTGACATAAACAAAAATAAATTTGCACTACCGTATTTACTCGCTTAATCCTTTCACTTGCATAATTCTCACACCCCCCCCCCCCCCCCCCCCCCCCCCCCCTCTCGCCCAACGAAAATACGACTTCTTTTTTTCCTCGAGTAATTATCGCACACCCCAAAACTGCCGCAATAACGTCGTCTGCTCGTTTCAGCCACTGATGATAATAGCGCGTGTCATCTGGCGCCGTGTCTTAATAAGCATCAAGCGTACTATTACTGCACGGAGATTCAATCCAATTCAAGCCAAGCCAAAGTGGCAAGTGCGCATTGCGGCGTGTTTTGCATATTGTGTTGGTAATCTTGTCACGATATGGGGCGATACTGAAACGACACGGCTGCTTTCAAGTTGAAAGTGATAGATCATGCACTAAACAACAATAGGGTCGCTGGTAGGCCCTTCGGAGTCTACGAGTTTTGTGTTCGTTACTGGTGACGGCAGCTGAAAGCTACTAAGACGCGTTGGGCCTGCCGTAAGCCTAAAACTGGGATTGATCGTAAACTTTATTTCTTCAGAAAGAAACTGCGGACTATTATATTATATAGCCATCAGCCTAATACTGACATCCTACGCTTACCTTTTGAGAACTCCTGTTGCGTGACGAATGCTACTGCTACTGCTACAAGCTTTGCATATGGTATTCTAATTCTCGACTATTTGCTTGCACTTTTAGTGTTTCAAATAAATCTTGCCTTGTGTTGAACCAATGCTTTTAATGTTGAGGTAAGTTTTAATTAGTACTTCTCAAAGCTTGCTGTTAGTTGCTGGTGTGAGAACCCCGATTTGCGGCCACTTCGTTTTGTTTTTTGCAATTTACATTTTCATGGAAAGTTTTGCCCACGTAATTCTCGCACCCCCCAACTTTGCATCGGTTTTCCGCCAAAAAAAGTGCGAGCATTATGCGAGTAAATACGGTATATTTCTAGCCTGAGATTAAATTCTATTTATGCCAAAGGTAAGCATCGATCACTTCGGGATAAAGAGATATTTAATTGCAACTTCATTAGATCGAGTTACCATGACACACATACATTCAACAATTATCTCGTTATTTTTATTGCAATAGAACATTGAGTGCCATGAAGTAACGTTGTAGTGATTTTACAAATTTACAGACAGTTCGTAATAGTTGGCGTCTGAAAGAGTTGAACGGAACCTGAATAAACCAGGATGTTTTATTTAGTAGGCGTTCCATTTGCTGTGAGATGGACAAGGTTAAAGAATATGTGTATGTAAAAAGCTGATCTCGTCATAGGCACTTGTACGATTTAACCGGCAGGTTTGTTTAAGGAATTTCTCGTACTGAGAGGCTGCTGTACTTTGAAATTTCGAATAGATCTGATTCAAATTATAGTGAAATCAAATATTACAATATTTGTTCAAATAATCAAAGTGCTCGAATATTTACACAAGCCAAAGTTGTGCAGCTTACAATGCTCAATCAGCTGGTGGCCGTGACCTTCAGCAATATGACACAGCTCATTTTGGCTGTATCGCACCATTTGTCGAGAAAGCACTAAAACTTATTTAGAGCTTTCATGCAGTGTGCTGAGCTATAATTTCTGGCTCACAAGTTTACAGGAGCCTCGACTATCATCTGGCAGCATTTTCTGCTGAAAAAACGCTGCAGAGCCTTGAGCACACATTTTAGGCTTGACTATAGCATCAGGGTATAAAATTAGCCATGTATCTGTGTGCTTCGCAGCAAATGTGATTGAAAGACGACAGTCTTCTGCCGGCCTTATTTTGTGCATGCGTCCCAGTTTCAGGGCAGCCTAAGAAACACTAGGGTCTTTAAAATTACTATCTATGTATTTTCTAGTTAGGAAACATACCACTTCATATTTACGTACCCATGTTGTGCCTCAGATATACGTAATATTTGCTTTGTGATTGACAGCATTCTCAAGTATGAATGCAGCCACCAATTGAAGAAGGCTGGGCTTCCACGGAGTACTTAAAGTTTGGCCAGATAGCTGAATCGTGTAACAGACAGACAGGCAGAAAGACGAACTAAAACTTTGGGTTCGAGTATCCCAAGAAAAGCTATCTTCTTTAAGAAACGTGAGCAACCTAAAGAAGCGGTTACAATGGCTGTCGCATGCAACAAACCTTCCGTGCTCGTCTCTTCGTCGTCCTCCTCGTCGCTCTCTTCTTCGTCGTCTGCTCCGGGCGACTTTGTGGGACTTCGAGTCAACCCGACGCCATTGCCGACCTCGTATCCCATTTCGTCCTGAGTGCCAGTGGCGACGTCCAGGGAGGAGGCGTGCTTGCGCTGCCAGGTCTCGGCCATGTGCCGAGTGTCGTCCAGGTTCAACGAGTGCTCGATCTCCTCCACTAGACTCTCCGAGTCAGTGCCCTCGTCGGAGCTGCACGTTAACGAGAACAACATATCGCAGAGAGGCAAAAGCAGAACACTAAGTGAACACGGACCAACCTGGTTAATACGTAGCGCTTCAAACATCAACAATCAAGCGACCAATTCCCGACTGAGTTTCATAAAGCCTGATGCATTTTCCACAGTGTTTTTTTCTATGCCTTCTGGTTAAAACGTTCCGTGTGCATTATGAAGTGGAGAAAAGTGCTGAAGTTTAAATCTCCGATTATGACTTTAGCGTGATTGAAAAGAGCGTTTACAAATAGGAATTAGGAAAAAACATAACAAGGTGGTAGTCATTGACGAATATGCTGGTATGGCTTATCACTGACAACCTTATCACAACACCTTTCTCTATTTGCTCGGGTATGCGAGTGGCGCAGTGCTGCTCTAAACCTACCGCATGCTTTTAATAGGTGACAACCTGAATGTGCTGGCTTACCGATCACTGCCGCCTCGTTGTGATGGAATCTGTTCAAGCGCAGAATGCTTCGCAGCAACAAAAGCATTTGATTGCTGTGGAGATGAGCATTGCGGACACTGAGAAACCTCGCTACAATGACACAAGCATGCTAAGCATACATGTATGACATAACCATAGTGATGTTGTCCCCAAACAGTGCACTTTTATTAGGCAACGACCCGGACGCTCCTCCATCCGCTGACAGCACCACTGGAGTGTCGTGGAGTGTGCACCGTCTGAAATGAGCTTATCATAGCCGTTTTGATTAACCCAGAACCGCTACTCGCTGCATATATGCATGGTTTGGAGCAGAGTGGGCACAGAAAACACTTGCACGGCCTGGCACCAACGGCATGAGTTAAGCAGGTGACGCACTGCATGCAACTAGACCGAAGACGATCATCTCTATGCCATTGTACTGTGTTTCAATGAAATTGAGTCAGCTTTTGCTCAGAAGTAGACCGCAGCCCAGATGCGTACACATGTATCGCCAAGAAGCAATATTTTCCGTTCTGTCATTATATCAGTCATTGATTATCTCGAATGACCCTGAAAAAGTCACCAAATGCGCCTTGGTGTCACCACTGTGCACTGGATGGTCAAGGGAGAAAGCCACAATCTTTTTTGCATTTCAGCCACTTAAAACAAAAAAAACTACTTCAGATTCGGCATCTAGGTTTCATCTGTTCTAGAGATCAGTACCAATATACCGTATACTGCTGACTATAAGTCGACTCTAATTATAAGTTGACCCCCCAACTTGCAACCCCTTCTAGGCATGAAAAGTTGACTCTGAATGCAGCCTCCTGCTATAGTCATAGCACACCAGTAAGTCTTTCAGAAGCGGGAGTGATGCAAAGAAACATTTATTTAACCATGAAACATCACCTATACTCATCATCCCTTGAGAGAAGGATGCAGCAGCCACGGTCAATGCCATAGTGTGAGCCACTGCTGCTGCTTGCCGTCACAAGCGGTGCTGGTGGTACCCGGATGCCACACGTGAAAAACGCCGTGCAGACCATGTTGGTTGGCAGTTCATACCAGGCATCATCAACCCGTTGCACCACTTCACTCAAAGAGCACAGTTTTAACTCGGTTAGCCAGATTCACATATTCTTTGCGATGGTACGTGCTTTCGCTTCAATATCATCGAAGCAAAAACTCAGATTTTTGCTTCTCTGGTGGCGAACCCAATCTCGAGCTGCCTGCTCAATAACAGGGCATCGTTCAGACTTCGGTCCGCGAAAGAAACGGCGTGTCGCAGCGCACGCCAAGATCTCAGCCCTTTGTTCTCTTCATTTCCTCACGCACTTTTCTGAACCATTAAACTTCCGCCCTGCTTCAACGTTGCTTTCAGACTCTGCAAAGAGGATCCCTTGCAGCTTGAAAGCAGAACTGTACTGTTGCCGGTGTAGCAGTGGAATCGTGGCATCTGTTGAGCAGGTTCCCAAATTGCGCACACCACTGTTCGCAAGCAACGCGAAATGCGGAAATGGTAAACAAGCGTGAGGGCAAGAAGACGTGACTGGTCATGTGGTTTAGTTCCCCGCAAAGTGTTGCCAGCCCACACGGCGCTGCCAGCCCATGGTGCTTCGCAGAAATCTTAATTTTTGAATTGCCTAGTCAGCAATGCTGTTAAGACACGCTGTCTACTAAAGTGAGAAACGCATATCACGTCTTTCGTGAACAACAAACATCACGTTTTTTGTGAGCAAAAGATGCATGTCGAGTTTTTCGCAACAGATAAACGTATGTTGGATTGTTAGCGAGCGATAAACGCATGCCGCATTTCTTCACGAGCCAAGTGCACTGTCATACCCAAATGCGGCGAGTGCCGGTGTTGCCGATCTCGTCGAACAGACGTGCCGATGCGGTGCTGCTACCATTGAAACCCTGATGGCGTTGGTGGCACATCATGAAAGAATGCTGAATCAGTTAGAACTCTGGACTGAGAGCCCCACCTGACATTTCTCAATGATTAAAAAAAAAGTTTCACTCTCCCTCTCCGATGTACCATTGCTGACACCTCCTCTTCTAGCCACCATAGCTATACCTTTGTTTCGTCATCGTTGCGGCAGGTCGTAAAAATGTCCGGCTCCGGAAGTGGCCCGCATGCTTTGGGAGATAGAAGTTCCCGCGACTCCATTGCCTCTGCTGCTGATGTTATCGATACGTCGAGTAGCAGTAAATCCGAGGACGACAACCATCCGTCGAACCTTTGAAAAAAGTCGACTTTGCGATTCGGTGTATAGGTGGACTCCGATTATAGGTCAACCCCCTAACTTTGGAAGGCCATTTTATTTAAAAATTTCAACTTATAATAAACAATATATGGCAGTTCTCATGTGCTAACATCAGATCCTTTTTGGAAACAATGCTGTATGAAATATGGGGAAGGTTTGCTTTCAAATGCCAACATTAACTGACACTTTGTCTCCCCCCCCTCCCCGACTTCAATCTTGTACGCTGTACTGGCTGTTGTGGGAAATTAAATTTCATGACTGCAGTATGCTAGCTGGACCCCTACATTAGTTTATTGAGGTGCGACTCAATCAGAATGATGATGGTATGTATGGTGTCACCCACGGTGCAACAAGGAGCAAACAGCAACTTAGCAGGACATAACTACAGAGCCCCAAGTCAGGCTAAATGGCTGACGTTCACCGTAAAGGCTTTTAAACTGAGCTAACGAACACTAACAAAGGTGAGAGAAGAAGACTGGCCTTTCTCCCTATTCGTTGTTAGTGTTCGTTCTCAGAGTCAAAACGCCTTTAGAATCAGTACATAACTGCCACACCAGTTCATACGGTAGTAAAGGCTGTGCAGTCAGCACCTACAACAAAGTCTGAGATTGGGCTAGTTGGCATTGCATCTTCAACAATCAGTACAGAAACAGACGTGGGACAAGAAACCTATTGATCAGCACCAAAATCTCATTATAACAAAAATGCATCTTACACAAAGATAAGTTCATTATATTTAAAGATTTATTATAAATGCATATTTCTAACACTATACCTATTGCAAGACTATTGTTCATTTACTTGGTTATATCGAATATTTCATTATATCCATGTTTGTTATATCTAGTTTTAAGGGTATTAACCTATTTACGAAAGTTTTGCGAATTTTTGTGCGCACTCCCGAGACGTGATCATGCGGACATACACCCATGTGCATTTTTTCAATAAATCCTCAGTTTGAAGATAGCGCCCGCCTCTGTTTACTCGCTTGTCCTGTGTCCGTTTCTGCCCTGTGTTAAAGGTGAAGACAATACCTGTAGTCCGAGTACTCGTCATCACTGGTTGGCACTTCGACAGCGCCGAGGTTCTTCTGGGCGAGCTCCTCCTCCTCGAGCTCGCTCGTGAGCAGCTCGTCCTCAGAGAGTAGCTCCAGCGTGTTCTCAAACTCCACTCGCTCGGGCGTGCTGTCCACGTCGACCAGGGTGGCCATCTCTTCAGCCGACAGCTGGCGTGGAGTCTTATAGGTCTTGGGCTGCGCATGCACCAATCGGCAATTATCTTTTGCTGACAACGATAGCAAAATGCCCAAAACTGAACGTCCAATCCTTTCACTCATCTTTAATAACCTTTAGGTACATGTAAGATGACAAATTCGTGAACATGTAATGTCGCAGTTAGTGCTGCCACCATGGTGTAGGGTTAGTTCTTTCAAATTCTGGTCCCACAATCTGAAGTGATGCTAAATTTTACTGCATTCAATGCTATCATTACTAAAATGCCCCCTGTGGCACTTAATTCTTAGATTTCATGATTACTGGACACCAACATACTGTTCCCTTTTAACCCCTCGGACTTACTTAATCACCCTTCCCTACTTCCTTACTAAGGCAAGAGCCTCAGATGCCTCATCAAATGCAAAGTTCGACCATTGGTGCCTGCGATGTCAATGAGAAAAATCCACATAATATGATGACGTCATCGTGCGAAGTCATCCTGATGTACCAGACAACGAAAATTTTTGACGTCATGACGTGAACTAAGACGTCATACGTATCGTGTGAGGTCACATGATGGTGTCACCATACGACATTGTTGCTAGGTCAAACACATGCTGATCACAGAGCCAGTGAAAAAAGGAGGCTCAATATGTCAGCTGAGAAGGAAAATAAAATGAGGAAGATGCCATTTATCTTTAAAGCCGTTTCAGCAAATACACAGAGAGCCTGTGAGTTTTGAAAGAGTACTGACCCAAAGTTTAAATATTTTTGGACTGTGGCTCTAAATATGAACACTGGTGTCAAGAAAAGAACCCTGAAGAGTATCGTGGTACATGGGAATGCATCAAATATATTTTGATACCAATACCTAAATAAAACGCTTTCCGTTTGTATATAAAGGGGGCGGCTTCTCCGTGACGTGCTATCGCAATCGACACCATGGGAAGACAGCCATTCGTGACTTACTAGCGGCAGATCTGCCATGCGCTCGTGGCGTACGTAAACAATGATGAGTGAATTATCTCCCAGTAACCTGGAAGAGTGTGGAACAGTGTGAAAAAAGTTTGTAGAACTGGTAGAGTGTTTGGTAGAACACTTTTTTTTCCTGTTGGCAAAAAGAGTGTTCCACACACACCACATTAGCCACAGGTGGCACTGACTGACGCTCTCACGTTTAGATGCACATATATACCCCATAAAGTGGACGTAAAGACGATCGCCATTCTAGCTCGGTGTTAGAGCATCGGACGCGTTATTTGAAGGTTGCAGCTTCAAATCCTGCGGGTGGTAAGTTATCTTTTTGTCTACTTCTTTTTCTTGGCGTTCTCTTTACAATTACTTCTAATGACATCCCCCTTACATCTCTTGGCGTCATCGTCTGTCAGTTTTCATCTGTATTGTAAGTAACCTCTCCAGTGATTTCCGCTATTTAGACTGCATGCAAGATGCAGAGTTCACAAACTCAGTGGAACTGCTTTGACTCATAGGGATAACACCTATTGCAATGGGGCTGAGCCAGTGGCGGATCCAGAAGGGGGGTGGTAGGGGCTGTGGGCCCCCCCCAAAGCCTGTGCCAGCCACCCCCTCACTTCAGTGCTTGTTGTCCACCTCTTATCAGAAATTAGGACAACTGAGTGAAACCACTGTGAGCATTCAATAACAGTATTTATGTTATGAAGCGGTTTTTTTGCTAGTAAAAACAAAAAGTTATGACCACACCCTTCTCCAATGTTACTTCAGGCGACTGCCCCCCCCCCCTAAGGGGGGGGGGGGCTGGATCCACCCCTGGGCTGAGCTTACTTGCATGCGCCCAGAGACAAAAAGTCTCCCTTTTTTTGGAAGGGGGTGCCAAGCTGAGAAATATCCTACAATAACTGAGAAAGTGCCCCCCCTGCCCTTCCTATATTTTTGCTGCTTCATTCATACTTTTTACTCGCTCAACCAGGGCGAATAACGACGGTGACTGCATGTATACTCAGTACAGTAGTTTGTTAGAAGCTCGTGCAGGTTTTCCGCCACCATCTTGAATTCTGATCAGAGACCAAGGGCCTCCATCCAAATCTTGTGAGATTTTTCACCACGTGGGGAATGCTTGCTCGGGTTTTCACGGCATAGAATCAATGCAAAGAGTGTCACATAAGTTTTCTGACTCCAATGTGTGAAAAGTATCAACAGTGCATACCAAGAAAACTGAAAATGCCTGCTTTGTGAAACTCAAATTGTGTCAGTACTCCTTTGAAACATGCAGGTCTGTCAGTGGTCTCAGACCTCACCTGAAATGTTACGACACCGGCGTCAGTGCCTGCGGGAGTTGACCGGACTTCCTGCATCATTGTGGGATCTCCCATGCCCTCTCCGGCTCCTCCATGAGGCGGCGAAGGGCTACGTCTGCGATGCAACGTGCTGTTGTCCTCTGTGTTGGCTGGCTTGGCAGGCATTAACGATGGTGGCTCGGGATTGGCCGAGAGGAATGCCTGCTTGCGCTTCATCATCTCCTGCCATCGCTGGCTCGGCCTTTCCATGCGAAAGTGTGCCGTGCAGTAGAACTTGCCTGCGTGATAGCGTTCCGACAAATGGTGCTCACACATCTGTGCATCACCCTTGGTGTGGCTAAACAAAATGTGCAGACCGGTAGTTTTTGCTGCCACAGACAGCTGTAATTTACAGCTTATAATTAGAGCACACCGCAAGCGAACAAGAGTATAGGGTGCGGGGAGAGGTTGTAAGAAGGGTGGTCAAGCATCAATCCATCGAGCATGCATGTTCAGCAGGCAAGATCATACAGCACAATATTTTTTGTATTAATAAAGTATTTGTCTTTTCTCCCATTTCACATGATGTCATGGCAACGAATGCATTTCATGCATGAACAGTCATGCATAGCCTGTACGTGTCATACGCTTCATACAGAAAGACTTGTCTAGAGTGGCGGAGCGCGTGGCTGTGGACACAGTTGTTGTCCGCAGCTGCTACGTCATGTTAGCTAGAAACTTCTGTTCACGTTTGAATTATAGCAAAAGGACCCAGCATGCAGTACGACTGTTACATTACATTATGGCATCGGTCTGTGCACATTTCTACAGAAAGCAGCAGCTGAAGAGCATGCCTGGGTGCTCTAGACAACTGTAATTCCACCTGTACACTGCAAAATGGCCTTCGCTGTCACCAAGCGTACATATCCAATATAATGTTCAAGCAACAGTATAACATGTGGCTACCCAGACAAAAAGTTCACTCTATCACTTTACAGCCTGCAGCTAAGACGATGTAATATGCTACATGATATATCATCTAACACATTCTTATTCAACTGCTCCAGTGAACTTCCGACTCACTCGACACCCCATTAAGCTGTTTCAACCAAGTCCTAAGCATGTCACACGTGTAGTCTTGTGGCACAAATGCACCAGCCTGTACTCATCACCAGGTCAAGGCATGTGCATTCAATACCTATAGGCATCCCCAAGTTTTCTCTAGGGACGATAATTTTATGGTGGCTGTGTGCTGGCCACACTCTTATGCTAGAATCCAAGGAAGTCAATACGAACAAGTCCTGATCGTTTCAACTATAGTGTCTGTCGGGACATACTGTATTTATTCGAATCTAGGCCAATAGTCGTTTTTTTTTTTTTTTTTCACTTCTTTGCGTCAAACTGCAGGATTCACTCAGAATCGAGAATTTTGAAAAACGCACCATTTTTCATTAAGAAAAGTGGTGCACAACTGGCACCACTTAGGCGTTATTGTAGCCGTTAGTAGCCGAGCCAACACCTGCTTAAGTGCCTTCATGTTAAGTACACACGTGATACCGCTGTTTCGATCTTTGTGGCGAGAGTTGAGGCAAGCCGTTTGTCATTTGGAGTAGCGCTTCGAGTGGTTCCTGTGTGGCACAGCTCAACGGCGCCATATAGGCGGTGTCATGATGGTGCCATTTATGAAAGGAAAGTTGTCCTAGCCACGAAGTCGTCGTCCAACGTTCAAGCCTGGCGGGACTTCGGAGTAGACAAAAAAAATGTGCGTAGCTGGGGGGGCTGCAGCGTGTGATGACATCCCAGGAACTTTGATTGTGCACTCCTTTTTAAGAAGTGCAGCATATCCAAGCGCTTGATCGCACTGAGGATTGCGCACTGTTTGAAGTCAGCGACAAGGGAAGCGATGACCATGACTCGAAGTGAGCGCGACATTGGCAAACGCGGCATCTCTATGATGCTAATAACTAGAAGCAGCGCGACAAAAAACAGGACTAGTGGCTCCCCCCATGGTGGGTTGTGCCAGGAACTTAAAGACCAACCAACCCAACACCAGCTGTACGTTTCTGCAGTTAATTGCATCATGAACCAACTGCTCTGTTTCATCTTCATGTTCAATAAATGTTTTCTCTTAGTGAACACTGTCTTCGCTGTTTCGTTCAGCCTACATTAGAGGCAAACTTTATGTCTTTTTTCCGGACTTCGGACTTTTGGGGGTCGGCTTAAAATTGGGGTCAGTCTAGATTCAAGTAAATACGGTAGATACTGGTGTAGATACTACACTTGTCTCAAGACTGCTGCAATAAGTCCTTTAAGTTCCGGTAATTTAACTGCTCTGTTATGACACAATTTCATTTCCCACCTTGTGGGAGCCCCAAATGGCATATCACCAGGTTCACAAAAGACAAAGCCACATGCAGACAGATGCTAGCATATTATGTCTGCAGGCAACATATGCATGAACGACAACTTATGGCTAATGGATAAACTTGGCTAATCCAGCGTTTTTGCATTAAAAAATAGAAATTGCACAACAATAAATAAAGAAATCACCGATGATTACGACCCTGCCTAACGCAAATTTTGAGCCCAGTTTAGTATTGGAGCAAGGTCCACAATGTATGAAGTTCTAGCTTCTCGCAAGATATCGACCACACCATAAATCATAACTTTTCATGAAGTAGGATAGCACCCACTACGCCACTACTAGTGTTTCTGCAGATAAGCGACGTACTGGCTTAACATACCTGTAAAGTGTTATGTACACTTTGTTGATGCTCCATGAGGCTGATGACAAAATATTATGCTTAGGAATTTGTAGTGAGTGTGAAGCATCAAATAACAACCTCACTGCATAATTAGCAATGTGCAATGACTAGTTCTTATTTTACTTTTATACCACACTATATTACCGAAGTTAATACAATTACTTGTTCAACTTGACGCCTGTATAGTGTCTTTTTGAAAATGAGTTTTAAGCACCAGCGTGACTCTGAGGTATAATACTCGATTGCCCCACAGAGGGCTCGCATTCAAATCCCGTTCTATCCTGGGTATTTTATTTTTTTTTTCATTTTTTTTCACGTCTGTTGGTTTCGCCGGTTTGGCGATGATGCTCAACATTGGAACGAATGCCTCAGAACTGCCCTGCACTTCAAGAATATCCTGAATTAATACCGAATCTGTTGTAATTTGACGCTACAACAATCCAGTTCAACACTGCATCAGTTACAGCATAGCCCACTTATAAGGAGCCCACTGAAAGCAAAAGTGAAAGTGTTTGCCTGGTGCACTTTCAGAGTACATGGCAAACAGTTGGTTCCTCATCAACCGAAATACCTAGCACAAAGCACACGTAATGTGTTCCCCACATGAACAGATTATTCCCACACCTGTCTGGTTAGAATGAATGGGAAGCAACACACCCGGGAAGCACTTGTACCAAACACACTTCTGGTAGTACGAATTGTTAGGAACACACACGGGAGAGGGCCATCCAGGATGTTTAGGGATGTTTCTAACACACACGGGAGAGGGCCATCCAGGATGTTTAGGGATGTTTCTAACTTTAAAGTGGCCTACCTGGTGCATCCAACGTTTCAGAGCCTACTGCATCCTGAGGAACAGTTTGGCCGTCTGCATACATTGAACTTCCGTTTTTTTCTATGCTGGCTTTTATGTAGCTTCAAGCTCTGCTTGTTCTCTAATTAAATCTTCCAAGTGTTTTTTTTTTTTGTTTTTTAATGCAACACAGCAACATAGTAACTGTTGACGTCACTGACACTTGTAGCAATGATTCAAATGATCGAAGCAGGTTCAACTTAACAGTGAAGTTTAAAATTCTATCAGTACAACCAACACGTCATATCTTACACCCCATTACTATGCTTTGCATGGTGTATTTGGTATAGTATGTCTTGCACCTGGTGTCACATATGCACTGATCAATGGAGCTCATAGGAACCGTTCGAATGTGTGAATACTGCGCAGCCCAAGATACTGAACTTGTCGGACGGGTGTTGAAAAATGGGGGAGTTATTTCGTTGTATTTCAACTAGTATAGCGCATAACAGTGACGAAAAAATGATCGAGCAGATCGTCAATGAACAGAGGGCTCTGTCCCCTTGTGTCAGTCTGCTCGAACATTCCTTCTTTACTGTAACGCACTGTACGAGTTCAAGAACTTATCAGAAAATTAGTGACTTCTTTCTACAAGTGACAAGAAAACTTATCAGTGTACTCCTTTGTGCATTTTCAGTTGCTTTTGACCAGGTCACTGCTTGATTGGACCATTTTCTATTGTAACTACGATATTTGCAGGTACAGTCAACAGTCAACCCAAACATAGGATCACTTAGGCTAATCGCAATTTCTTTCCCAACAGTCAGAGTATGGCTGTTCTCTGACTAAACTGCTAAACTGCCCCCTGTTTTTTAGAACAGACGCTGAGGGCAGAATGGGCACTACTTGAATGTGATTAATCCGAGGTAGAAGTCAACTGGCATTGTGTCACTATTTAACGCAAGGATCAAATGCACGTTGGACAAACACAACTTGCCTAGCTTGCACATTAAACTACAAAGGCCACCCTTAATTTTATTAAAATACCTACATAAGCGCAGTACACAAGGACTATGTTAAATCAGCCCTGGGATGCTGAGTTACTTCTGTGGATCCTGGTAAGGCACACTAACGAACAGAAGTCAAGAAACTGCAAATTTTACTCTATGGAAGTTTGACTACATACATGGGTGCTTGTTCAAGTTTTTTCGATTTACCAAACATGGGCGAAAATGGACCGTGCCGCATAATATGCTGCAAGGCCGAAAGGTGCGTATGCAGTAAATAATAGCAGGCTTGGAGAATCCCAGCCACTAGGTAAACAGCTTCAACTCGAACAGATGAACGAAGTAACAGTCAACAGACAGAAAGGCTGAAGGCCTTGTGACATCACAATCACATCACATGAGAAACCATGACGCCACTTGCAGTTACCATACCTCTATTAAGTCACTGCATGCTTACTTTTTAGACACCTTGTATGTGGGAGCTGTGTCAAAACCGCAAGACACGAGTCGCATTTGGCATTCAAGTGAAAGAGAATAATGGTGCTCACCTTTGAACGAAATGGTGCTGTCGTACGCATAGTTACCCAGCCGAAGGCTGCACTGACAGAACTCGCACCGGAAACAGTTGCGGTGAAAAAACAACCCTTCAGCACTTAACCTCTCCATGAGGTACACACGCTTGTGACAGAAGCAGCATATCTCACTCACTGAACCACCGACACCACTAACACCGACAACACCATCCCCACCACTATCCGTCAACTTAGCCGTTGTTGGAGTCGGTGCTGGCTGCTTCGAAGTCAGTGCCTGCTTGGCAGGCGACATAGGTGGCTGCGTAACTAACGGCCTTTTGGGAGGGGGCGTTCTCGCCCCATCAGCAGAGTCACTTCGATATAAAACTACAGGTGGTGGAGGGGGTGGCCTTTTTTCCCGGAGGCCCGTCTGGGCGTCAAGGACGTTGGCGATATAGTCCGCCATGGCAGCCACCCGGTTTGATCCTCGCTTGCCGACGTCGAGTGACCCTTCCTTCAACTGCCGGTCTAGCCGCTGCAATCTCTCGTCGATGTGCGTGAAGCGGGCGCGGTCGGTCTCAGTTTCCTTCCCGTCTGCCTTGAGACGCTCGTCCATGACGTTTCGTTTGCTCTGGAAGATGTCGCGGAGGATCTGCGGCTTCTCTGGCTCCACTTTGGGCTCCTTCTGCCGCTTCTGCTGCTGCCTGAGCCGTTCCTCGAGCATCTTGACGTTCCATTCGTCCTTGCCGATGCGGCCAACCTTGGGCTCTCGCTTCTTGACGAGCGGTGGTTTGCCGATGGAGTTGAGCTGCTCTTGGAGCTGAGCCACTGCCGTCTGCGGTATCTTGCCCGTCACCGAGCTGCTCTCGTCCTCCGTTGCGGAAGAGACGTGGCCGCTCCGACGACCCCGGCTTCCCCGGGACGATGGCCTGTAGTCCTTGCCGAGCTGTTCCTGGAGGGCCTGCATCCGCTTCCCGAACGACTCCTTGTCCATGGCCGAAAGGATCTTGTGGTAGTGTTCCAGAGTGGCAGCATCGCCCCCGGCCACGATGTCCGCGACCCGGTCCCGGCTCCGCCGACTTCTTGTGACTGAGACCCTGCTACGGCGCTGACCGTCACTGCGGTCCTTGATTGGTTCGTGTTCGCTCGAAGACTTCCGCTTGCTCGCTGGTCTCTGGGAGGAAGTGAGCTTGGCGAGCAGGTTCAGTGGCGAGGCCGGCGGCGGCTGGTTCTCCTCAATGAGCTTGCTGACCTTGTAAGCGGGGCGACCCTGGGGGATCTCCCGCCGGAACGTCTCATAGATCTGGGAGATGTAGGACACCATGGTCAGCTTGTCGGGCACGACGCAGTCGGCCATCTCCTGGCCAGTCATGACAGGTGGGATGCCATACTCGCGCTCCAGGATGTCAAAGGCCTGCAGAAAAGTGTAACAATTCCTAGCTTAGAACCCTGCAGTCGAACCCCTTTATATAAAGAACACTGATGTAAGAGACAAATGGGTATAAGAGAAGCCAGCACGTGCAACATCGAAATAGGGGTTGATAATAAAATTCAAACAAGGTGCCCTGTTTATAAGAGAACCATCATATAACGTACAAGAAGTTCTCCTTGTTGAGTATCTCTTATAAAAAGGCCCAGCTGTAACAAGCACCTTTCTCAATTGATCTCTTAATGCTCCAGACCAGCTGTTAATATCAACTGTGTTGACTTATGTGCTGCAACAATACCTGTTATCAACTAGTTTAGGACTTCATGCGGTGGATGCATCATAATGCCATGATTAACTGACAGCTTCTGTTTTTGTTATCGGTGAAGCTAACGCATAAACATTTTTACCAGACCAAACACGTGTAGCGCTCTAGTAAGTCTTCCTAATAAGCAATGTCATCGTACCAAGTGTGCACACTATACGATGTCATCAAACAATAATTATACCATGTGTGGCATGAGGACATGAACGTTACAGAATGCAATAGCATATACAATTGGGTGGGTTAACTAATTTTTATAGTAAAAGCATCACAAAAACACAGATACATGATACAGAACAGGCACTAAACTTTAGCTCCCAAGTTCAGTACTCAACTCAGCTCCAGAGTTCAGCACCTGTTCTGTGTTGTTCTCCCTCTGACGCTGCTAGCTGCTTTTACCATGGCTATTAGAATGTTATCAAACTAAAGCATCTTATAGATTTTTCCAATAATCTCCACAATTTCAGGAGGCCACATTTTGATGTGTGAGAAGTACGCTTTTAAGAGTTCCTGAAACTTCAATGTAACAGATCAGTATTCCTTTCATTGCAAACATTTGCCAAGCTGACCTGTTGATTGTTTGCGGCCACGTCAGCAGTCGACAGCTCGTCGAGGTCAATGAGGTCTGGCCGATACCGATGCAGGATGGCACACAGCGCTAGGCCGTCTTTCCAGGAGGAAGTCATGTTCTCAATCTTGATCTTACTGTACAGCGCCACTTGCCTCTGACACCACGAGAGAAGCGCATCTGGATGGATGATGGAGTCTGCCACAAAAGTTGGTAATGAAAGAGAATGCAAAAAGCGCAATGTTAAGACTCCGGTCCCCAAAAACAATACAACCAGCTAAAACCCATATATACAGTCGTCTCCTTAATAAGGACACCTTCGTTTACAGTCATCTCATTACTAAGGACACCTTTGTTTCCCGGAATAATGATCCATAATGTCACTTGTCAATAACACCGAATCAGACACAGGCCTCACAAATATTCATCCCCCCCAAAAAAATAATGGTTAAAGAAATAATTGGTCAAAAGGACTACAAAATGTGAATTTGCATTGGTGCCTTCTATCGCACTGTAGTGTCAGCTTGGCATCAGGTTCACCACGTTGCAGGGTGCCCACCACTCTGAAAAGTTGCTGCGCATACGGGCGTGCAACTTTTGGCTTTGCTTCTGAAATTTTTTGCATTGTGGACACGTGTGAGCAATAACGAGAAAAAAAAAACTGTCCATTTTTACCCATTTCGTCCCCAAACGAGTCATTAATAGCCCGGATCACAGGTTTTATATTAACGGGGAACAATTGCACGAGGAAAGATCAGATGCCAAAAAATTTTTTCCAGATTACGGGTTGCCCTTATTAATGGGGTACAACGATTGCCTATGCAGGACACACACATTATTACACTACCATTGCAGCAACTTGAATGTAATGCAAGTCATTTTCCAAAACATTCTTACTATGCCTTCATGCATCATAATTTCTCTTCTTTCGTGCATTGTGCGAATTCCTGCCGAAGTTCATTGATGCTACCAAAGTATTCTAATTTCGGGCCACTTTTGGAACAGCGAAATTTCTAACTTGGAGTGCTGTGGAGCAGCAAAGGTTTCCATCTTGGAGCTTTCGTGCATTGTGCAAGTTGACGCCAAAGTTCAGTGATGCTGCCAAAGTATTCTAATTTCGGGCAACTTTCGGAGCATCAAATTTTCATCTTCCGAGCAGCAACGATTTCCGTTTTGGAGCATTTTGGAGCAGGTAATTTTTCATTTGAGAGCACTGCACAGCAGCTAACTTCACAACCTGGGTACAGAGTACACTGGGGAAGCACGGATTTACATTCAAGCACCTGAATAATTATTACGGGGCTCTTATGAAGAGCTAGAAAAGGTGTTACCAAGCAGTGAAGCCAGGCAAGCAATAAAGAACACGGTTCGAACAGGCCCAATTACACTATCGCACTCTACTCTAAAGATGAAGCTCAGGCACCCTCCAACTTTTTTTTGTAATGCACGCATGTGCATGCAAGGAGACATCGAGATATCACAATTACTTCGTTTTAATAGTGGGGTGTGTCTACCCAATTTTAGTCTAGCTTGTATGAAGTTGTGAATGCCATGATGAATCACGGTTTCATCTCCCCATATATTCTGCACTGAACATCTGAAGAGAAATAGAGGTTCCCATTCGAAATTTCTGTGATTGCTCAAGTGATGACCGACCTCTGCGCCGCCGCTTGCGCTGCATGTCGGTGAGTAACCGTGGTCCTGGGGGTGGAAGCTTGATTTCGGTGTCGGTGCGACACAGGGGGCGCACCTGAGACGGCAGCACCGTCTGCAGGTTCAGGTTCGGGTACCGCGAGCTCGGGTTGAGGCTGTACTCGGCCATGTCCTTGCTCAGGTTCTCGGGCGTCGTTTGCGCCAGCAGCCGGTAGATGGATTCCCGCTCGGCGAGAACCTTGGAAAAATAAGAGTGGGCCAAGCAAAGCAAATTCATGTTATAGGAAAACAAGGCAGAATCTTGGCCGTGAAGTTGTTGCTTATGAAAAATGAATGAATGAAAAGCTCCCTTCCTAACAGAAGCTTAATGGCATAAATAAAAAGAAACATTGTACAGGTCAAAATGAAAAGAACAAATTTTTACTCACACAGAAGAAAATAAACACCTCATTTGCCTTTTGCAGATTAGCATAACGATACATTGACCCCACAGCTGTGCTTGAAAAATAAATAATGTTAAGCTTCCACACACAAGGGTTTGGTTTCATTAACAAGACAGAATCAGGGAAGGGAGACGCAAAATTCCTGTAGCCAAGAGGCCCCAAAAATATAAAGCTTTACCAGCATTTTCACTGCCTTGCTTTCCAATAACCAAGCTAGGTATGTTTGCCTGCAGAAGCTACATTTACTGTAAAAACTGAAAAATAGGTCGAATATTTTCATGAAAAGAAAAAAAAAACAACCACAAGAAGTCCACCCCTGCCTTACATACAGAAAATTTTTGGAAGTCTGGCCACTATTTACAGCTGATGTCAAATGCCTACATCGCTATCGCAATCAATAGTGTCGCTTTGTCTACGGCACAAGGTCCAAGGCACAAGGCCCTCGGAACGAGGCGTCGCCTTGTGCCGTGGGCGGCTTGAGTTGAGGTGTTTGTTGTTGTCCTGAAAATCTGTTTGGGCTCCGTGCTGCTTTTTTTCTGGTTCTCAACCAGTGGCCAATGACAGTTCACCGCTCACCATAAGATTCAAGAAAACAGGGCTCGCATTCGCAAGGGTGAGAAGAAATGTGGTCTGGAGTGCGTGAGAAACTTGTTCGGATGGTAGCACCTTCCATTGCTTTGAGGTTTTCTCGCAGGTACCTTTGCCTATCCCATTGTTAGTATTGTCTTGTTGCACATGCCGCTAAAGCACTGAAGTATACAGATGCTTCAATGAAGTTGGAACATGCAGCCACGGTGTTCATCACTGGGTTAAAAGGACACTAAAAAGGATCAACAACGCGGTTTAGATTGAGAAACTGCACTCTGAGAACACAATTTCCATACATTTCACTATCGTAATTTCATTAGCAGCGGAGAAGATCAAGGTCAAAGTTCGATTTTCACGTTTTGCGCCAAAATGCCCGCGTGTGACACAAATTCCAAAATGTAATTTCAGTATTTTTGTGGCATTGGCTCGATGAAATTTTATGAAACTTCGTACGCTAAGTCTATGGCACCCACAAATTATGATGTACTTTATTTTTATCGATTGGCGGCTACGTAGGACTTGGTAGACATCTTTGAAATTTCTTACATTGTGGTGTGCAGGGATCTCAAGGTGGCCATTTTCTTTTCGCGTGTTCTCTCGCTTACCAAGTGACGTGTCCCAGTAAGAGTGGTGTTTTCGAGGTCGTGAAATTGCACAGTACGAATACATGAAAAATCGTTTTACTCTTTAGTGTCCCTTTTTAACACCAACAGTTAACTAAAGCTTTCCCCAATTACTGATTACATCTGTCGATTAATTATAGTTGTTATTTCCCACCTGCCACCTTCTTCACTCTTAGTGAACCAGCAATGAACAGTAGGATTTGCCTAATTTCTTACACACACATCTGATCTAGTTTTTTGTAAACACTACTTTATACACATCAAAGTTTTTATGACCGGCTTAAATAGCTATGCTGTTAAAAAGAAGCTATCTGTGCCTGTGCACCAAACATATTTTTCTTTAACCACAATCGACAAGCTCACTTTCCTGCTCTAACCGACACTTACGTGCAGTGGGGAATCCCTGTTGGCCGCCCACGAACGAATCATCCACGCAGCGTCCAGGGAGCTCAGGAAGCCCCGAGCACAACCCGATCCCGTAGGCCAGAAAGGCTGAGAACGAGTCAGAAAACAAGTCAAATGTGTCACCGGTGTGCTTAGACGCTTCAAAGACCAAAGACACCTCAAGTCCCACACACTGGGGAAAGTGAGCCAACGAGACAAAAACAGCAAGACATGACGAGAGACTTGGAGTGATCCATTTTCACATCTCGTATGTCTCAACTTCCTCAACATTAAAACGTTTAGGTGTAAATAACCACCAAAACTCCAAGTACAATTAATCGACTATTGTAAACGATTGATAATGTGGCAGTAGAGGCTTCCTTGCAAGGCTTGAAAGCCCTGCCTTCAGCGTCGGCTCTGGAGTGGTGAAACAGTAAACCAGTGAGTTCATCAAACAAAACTGAGTGCTCAGTAGCAGCTATGCAAAATATGGGTCAATGAAAAAAAGAAAGAAACGTTATTTTAACCCTTTAGCTACCGTAAGAGAAGAGGGAAAAAACACATCAAAATTACTGAAAAACCTTTTTCACTTTCTTCATACTGTTTTTTTTTTTTTTGTTGTTCTCGAACGAAATGGTTTCATTCTTTCAATTCTAGGAATTCCTTCGTTTCGTCAACTGCATAAAAATATAACTCGTAGGTGGCTTCACCATATGGATATGCAACTAACAATGGCAATAAAACAAAAGCCAGGACTAATGGCCCAACATGGACAAGTGTGGCCATCTAGCGTCAAGAAACGCAAGTATGAAGAAATGTTAAGGACACGACCCACATAGATGAAAAAAAGGAAGGCGACCATATAGGGTGTCAATTTTCAAGTAACTTTATTTGAAAAAAAGCTTCCTTTTATACGCATACAGACACGTACGCAGTTACACTTGTGCAGGATACAGTCGAACCTCAATATATCGAACACGGATATATCGAATTATTGCCTATATCGAACGGCTCCTATATCGAACGGTTCCTATATCACGCGGGAAACTGCATGCATTATTAATTTTTTATTTCGAACAAAGTTTGAAATATAATGGATATATCGAACTCAGCCACCCCAAACCGCCCGCGCTCCATTGACAGGCGGCGAGCTTTCCCGCAACTCTAGAAAGTAGCGGTAGAGCGGCGGGCGTTTAGGAATGCTGCACACATCGATGGCGCCGAGAACGCCACTTTAACATAGTGGCGTACGCGCACCGCAGCCTTGCGGTAGAGGTTCTTGAATGAGGAAAGTGAAGAGAAAAGCGCGGAGCTTTTATTTTCTTTCAATACGAGAGCGCCGACACGCTTTGCGCGGGCGGATGGGGAGTGGGAGGTAAAGATTGAGCAGGAAAGTATAGGAGGGAAAGGACGCAGACGACTGTCTCGGACGCGGCCCGCGCTGCCGCCGGGAAAGGGAAAGCAGTCAGGCGAGCCGGCATGCCCGCGCCATGTGCGCGCTTTACACCCGGACTCACGCCGCAGCCTTGCAGCTTGCAGTCGTTGCAGTCTCTATGGTGTCAACGGCACACTGCGCACTTGTTGCAAGCTTCTCCCCCGTAGCATCGGCAGGCATCTGTCGTTGTGCTCGCAGTGTTCGTGCGTTCAGAGTTAGGCCTGTCGCGCGCTGTGGTGCGCGACAGGCCTAACTCCGAAAGGCGGAGCTCACAACGACGGAGCTCACGGATGTGGAGATTGTCACTGAAGCTACTGCTGAGCAGCCAAATGAAGACTCTGCCGAGGTGGATCCTGCAAGCGCTGATGGTGCCCCGCTCCCGACATCAGCTGAGGTCGTAGCTGCCTTGGCTTTTGTGCGCCGCCACTGCGGTGCGATTGAAGGCACCGGCCTATCACTTATGGATCGCCTGGACTATATTGAGGACGCAGTCATCAAACACGCCATGGCCAACAAAAAGCAGGCTACTCTTTTTCAATATTTTAAACCAACACAATAAATACCCTGTTTGAATCTTCAAGCGAGTATTTACTGCACCACGCTTGAACGGTTCGTTGGTCGTTTTCAGCAAACTGTTGACGCATTTTTTTCGTGATATTTTATATCGAATTCTGTATATATCCAACTATTTCGCAATCACCGCGCCGTTCGATATATCGAGGTTCGACTGTATGGGTAAAAGATCCCACTCTTACAACATTGAACCTTACATTTTCATAGCTCTATCGAATGTTTGTTGCAGAACTGAGAACAAGGATATAATAATACTGAATCAGACACCAGAAAAGCAAACTCATTTCTGGACATTTATATATTTGGGTGATGTGCAAAAGTGAAACTAGTTGAAGGCCCAGAATCCCATCCTGTCTCCTTTTGTTTGATTTCTTGTTCTCAGTTGCACCACAAATACTTCATTAAGCCATGGACCAACTTTCCCAACATCACACTCCGCTCTCTTGTTAGAACTACTGCCAACCGTCGTAGAAGCAGCGTGCACCAACCTCCAGAAGACTGTCTCCAACGAGCCCCTGAAGCAACCAATGGCCGTGCCGTTCGAGAAGACGACTAGCATTGTCTGCGGCGTACATAGAGGTGAAGTCGAACATGGCCACGTCCGGCTGACCGTAGTGGTTGACGGCGAATTCCAGGCAGGGCAGCGCGTAGCCCGTGGCAAAGTCAGCAGCATCCCTCGCATACTCCTTGAGGGCACTCCGGTCTACGTTGTCAGGCGATAGTAGCCGCGCCGTGTCGCTGTAGTCCTGTTAACATCAAGACAATTACACTCACAGATGTGCAACATACTACAACTTTTGTTTAAATCAGTTTACGACATCCATTCTTGTTTTATTTACATCCTTCCAGATCATAGTGACATAACGCACATGGAGTGTTTGAAAACTTACAAACTGCATAATGCACAAGAAAGAGATGTCCACACGGTAGACATTTGCAAACTTGCCAAAATGAATAAAAAATCAATTCAAAATATTTTTAATGTTTTCAAATGCAGCATCCTACCTTAAGGAAAGCATCATAGCACTGTGAAAGTCCTGACAATGACTTTTCACTCAACTTCCCACCTATTATCCCCAAACACTGTAACTCTCAACATCCCTCAAGCACTTCCCTTATCTCCAGCTTCTGCCACACCTGTGCATTGCACACACACATTATCGATACAAGTACCGCCCTCTCCCACTCTCTCTCGTAACCACTATCAAATTCTCCAGCCCTTTAGCTACATCACAACAAACGTAACTTCATCAAAAAAACGAAGGATTTAAAAAACAAAACAAAAAGACTATCTCACATCAACGATGACTCCGCGTTCCAGCAGGCTCTGCTTCTTGGCAGTCATAACGAAGTAGTGCGTGTCATCCTTATAATATACAATGTTCTCCAAATCGATGCCCGTGCTCTCTTTCATATCCTGCAAAGCCAGAGAAACAAACGCAAGCGCGAGTTTCTCCCACGAAGCTGCACAGCCGAGTGAAGCGGGGGCGCTTTTGGAGCCTACTAATTGCAAGCTACGAAAGCGTGAAGAATACATGTTAGTCACCTGAAAGAACCTCTGGTTGAAGATGAAGGCCACCCCCGAGATTTCCTGTACCCGTGCTTCCTCCAGAGTGTGCCGATTCATGAAGTTGGCGGTGATGGCGATTGCTAGCTTGCCCCGGAACTCCCTCCGGTTGAAGCCTGTTCCAACAGAAGTGGACACTCCCTTGAGAAATCTCGAGTCTTCAGAACTGTAGTCTCGCAAAAAGGTTTGCAAGCAGAGCTGTTTTTTTCCCGCCAATGCTGTCTTATGCCTTGTGTTACTGTTGTAATAGTACCGCTAGAGTGTGGTAGTAGTACTAGAAGCAGTAGTACTTGTAAAACTGGTAGTAGTAGTGGTAGTAGTAGTCGTAGTAGTAGTAGTAGTAGTAGTAGTAGTAGTAGTAGTAGTAGTAGTAGTAGTAGTAGTAGTAGTCAAATTGGTACCAGAGGAAGGGGTGAATAAAAAAAGTAAACACTAGAACAAAAAATATAATGATGACTATCGGCAGGAAATGTCAGGTGAGCAATTTACTTTCATTAATTACACTAATTAGATACAATAATTGAAGCACTATTGCCAAACGTTTATTATCACTCTGATAAAACTGCTAAAAGGTCAGAATAAAAAAAAAACCATTCACCAGAAACGAGCACCTTTCTTGGCCTGGTAGCCAAAAGAACTCGTCAAGGCATGTCTGCACACAAGCACGATCACAGACGACAAAGTCATATCCTATTTCAGCTAGTGATTGGCCATAACTGTAGGTTGTAGTGCTGTTACGGCCTGCACCAAATTTGCGTTTTAAAACTGTGCTGTGCGCGGCAAATCATCAGAGTCACTGTTTACCTGCGCCGATTCGGGGAATCTGAAAGACTATCTCATCACCGTCCAACTCGGCGAAAACTCCCAAGCGACATCAAGTTGAGGTCGGCCACTTTTGCTGGCAAATGATGAATAATTATGGCGCTTTCACCGTTGTCACTATCTTGTAGCTGCCATCAAAGGCACAGCCCTTTCAGTAAGTCAGGGCTCGCACATGAAGCAACAAAGAGAGTGAAACTCACATCAGGCCTAACTGCAGAAACAGAAACAACTGACCAGCAAACTCTTAAAATGCCAAAAGGGAACGACATCAGATTAGTTTGTGCTGCAGCACTTGTGGTTCACTCTTCTCGTTGTCCGTTCTGCATGCGTAGCCATCTCGAACATCACACCTAGCTGACTTAAAGTGCGTCTTGGATTGGCTTGCAGTTTGGCCGTGGCAGCTGTTCAATGAATACTCGGCTAGCTAAAGCCGAAAAAAAAGGCCTTTACACGTAGCCTAAACACATAGCCTTCAAGATCGAGCATTGTTTCTAGATGAAATTTCGCACTGGCATTATATCTAGATATAGCCAGTGCAGGCCACCGTCCAATGTTTTGAATGCTAAAAACTGGCAATTTAGCAAAGATATTGAAAACATCGCGGACAGCTGGTCATGGAATTCAACGTCCCACTCTATCAGCCAGTCGGAATCAAATGGTGCCACGTGTGGCGTCCAAATTTTCAGTCGTGAGTTTACACTACTTTCATCGGACAAAATGGCGGTGTCGCGAACATGTCCAAACGAACAGGCACGCCCAAATTTTCAGCGCCTGAATAAACCATCGGCAACTGTAAACTAGGCCAATGCACCTAGGTCACCATAGGCCGGCAAATGAAAGCGGAACTCACTCAGACTCACTCAAGAAATACAGTCGAATCTCAATAATTCGAACTCAAAGGGGCCCGAAAATGTGTTCGAATTAAAAGAAGTTTGAACTAAAGGGGCCCTCCAACACTATTCAAACCCCCATGTTTTATTTGTGGGTTATGTATAGTGAAGGACAGACAGACTAATGCAGCAAAAAAGGCAGTGATAACGGCTCGCAATTTGAAGTTATTTGACTTAGAATATTCAAAATACAAGAAAGAAAAATGCTGGCCCTCAGCTCAATTTTCACGGGGTCACTTGATCACATTTCACTCACCCATGACGTCGGAAGGCTGCCCCAATGAAATAAGCTTGAAGCGCCTATGTAGGCGTAGCTCGCACCCCATCGTTGCTTGCTTTTTTATTTTCTTCTTTTTAAAGTCATGTTGACTTTTTTGCCACAGTAACAAGCGTGATGCTTGCAGAACTTGAGCGGGAGCTACTGTGTCGAAGTTAGGTAATTTCTACTGTTTTTTACAACAGTCTGAGTCGATCCGTCCTCTTATTTTGAGAATGGAACTTGCGGAATGACAAAGACGGTGAAGTGTTGTCGACCCTTCGCACATTGTTCAGTGAGCTGCCCAGCGAACAACAATGGTGCACTGCACCCCTTCAACAGCACACGTGCGGAAAGAGGCAGCTCGCAAACTCTATAAAGCAAGAAGAAAGAAGAAAAAGAGAGAGGTCTTTCATATATACATCCGACCCGCACAAGCCAAAACTAGTGGCGAAATCTCGCAGTGATCTTTTTTTGTTGTGGCCGCGTCTGTTCAGGGTTCGATAAAAAAGCACAATGAAAAATGAAACAGATTAGTAATCTCAGTTTTGATCCTACACCAAGATCACTTCTAATGTTACATTTATCCAATGATATGGTGGCAACCTTGCGTTGTCATTTCCGCACGCAAAGTTCTGGCGAGCGCCACTACATGGTAATGCGGTCGGCAGCGATGTAGTGACTTTATTGTGTGATTAAAATACTAAATCATTTGATATCGCTGCTTAGACCTACACTAAAATTATCTACAGGTATCAGTCTATGCAAACCACAGATAAAAAATAGGTGCTTCAATAGTGTTCAAAAACCCCTTTAATGAAAGCTAAATGAATGGAGGACTCACCACGCAGTGGCTCATGTGCATTGAGCTAACACACGAGGGGGAAGTTTCAGAGGACTTACAGTGTATTCACAAATCACAGGACATTCGTTATTAATTGAAGTAATTGGTGATGCATGTCTGCACACGTTTGCCTTGCAACGAGTCAATCAATTTCGCACGCAACTTGCAAAGCGTTTCTACTTCGGCTTCAGCATTCTCTTGGCAAGAGAAGTGGGGCGTGGCAATGTCCAGCGCCGACACTCTCTAAAGACGACGAAAACGACTGCATCTCCGCTACTACGCTCTGCCACCCAGTCGCAGCATGGCAAGCACATGACGAGAAAAGAGGAGCATCTCCATGTGGAGAGAGGCAGATGGGCATTTGAAAGAGAACCAACACGCCACGGCAGCTTTTTTTTTTTTTTTTTTTTGCTTTCTTCGTGCGCGTCTTTGAAAGGAGAAGGGTATATGGTGGCAGGCAGGCGTGGGAAAGGGGGAAGCGTGGCACCGTCATGTGAGAGTGAGCCAACACTACGTGACAGCTTTTTTTTGTTTGTTTCTCTCTCTCTCTCTTTACGCACGGCGTTGGAAAAAGAAACGTCGTTACGTGGCAGCGACAAAGAAGGGAGAAGCGTGGCACAGGCGTGTCGCAGATCCGCATTTGAGAGAGAGCAAACATTCCCCCGCAGCCTTTTCTTTCCTTTTCTTTTCCTTCGCGCACAGCGTTGAGGTGCCGCCGCAGGATTGGGCGTGGTGGTGAGAGCATTTTTGGAGCGCGGTATGTTCAAATTAACCACTGCAAGTGCTGGCGCGTTCAAACTACAGGGCGTTTTCGCCGATTGGGATACACATAGCTTTAACAGGACCTCAGCGCGAGTTCAAATTAACCGGAAGTTCGAATTAAGCGTGTTCGAATTAATGAGATTCGACTATAATTTGTGCTTTGCACTCGCTCGGTTTCAACCACACCAAAATTTTTCTGTGCCAAACTCACGCAGACTAACGCTCAACAAAATTTTCGACAACCGGACTCACTCAGATTAGGGCTCGCCAAAATATTACTCACCCGGGCTCACTCAGACTCACGGCTTGAGTTTAAACGAGTCTGAGCGAGTCGACTCATGGGTGAGTTTGCCCTCCTACGTCTGTGACAGCAGGGAACACACACTTAATGACATTGCAGATGTGCCAGCAGGAAATTACGTGATGCTAAGTGTTCGCTTGAACTTCATTGCCTGAACCCAGAGGTCGCATTATCTTGTTTTTTCCAATCAAGTATAAGTGCGCATATTTCAAATCTAGTGGAGGATTTACGACACCACATGATCTTGCATGCCAGTCATGGATACTACTCACGCACTTAAAGATTCATTGTCTGACAGTTTTCACAGCATAAAACTGGCTTTTTTCTTTCTTTCTTTATTTATTTTTTGTAAGACTTGTGAAAGAAAAAAATACCAGCCCCCAATACCAGCCCGCTTTACTGATAAGTGATGAGAAAGTATCTCGCATGTGCAACGCTGGTCTGAAAAAAGAAAAAGATAGCTCACTACTTACCCTTGAGCGTGTTTCGTTTCCCATCCGCGCCAATCAGCACGTCGAACTCGTACTGAGACGCAGGATGATCAGCAGGAAGTACTTGAGCACGCCACCCGATTTCTGAAAGGAGGTGTGCAGCCAAATCAATCACTTGACAACGTTTAATGTTGAAGTCGTGAGTTCGACGGAATACCGTCTCGTCAGGTAAAGGCATTATTGAAAAACAGGTCACTGACCAATGTCAATGACATTGGTCAGTAACCTGTTTTTCAATAACGTTTAACGTTGTCAGCCAAAAAGATGGCGAGGGATGCAAGCAACAAAGAGGTGCATTAGACAACTTGCAACAGCCTCAAAGGTCACACAGGAAATGCGGTAACGAAACGCCCACGCTTGTACCAGTTCCAACATAGCACACTGCACATTCAGTTCCGAATTATTACAAAGCAGTGCTTGACAATAACAATATCTCTGCGAAATCAAATTTCCACTATAAACAATGCCCTGCCATCAAAGGAGAGTTTATAATGAGGTCTTTGTAGAAGCAGCCCAAGTGAGATGCTATTTACAGGAACTTCACATTTTTACTCATACTCAAAGAATCAATGTCGTTGCTTCAAGTGCTTAGTATGCACTCAAACATCATTATAACAAAGTTGCACCTTACAAAAAAATAAGCTCCTTACATTTTAAAGTTTGTTATTAAGGTTATTCCCAACACTGTATCTACTGCAAGACTATTTTAATTACTTCATTAAACCGGTATTTCATGCTATCTGTGTGTGTTATATTGAGGTTTGAGTGTATTACGGTGCAGCATATAGTGATTCGATAGTGATACAGTCGACATCTCGTTTCTCAGACGCCCGAAATGCCCCACACGCCCAATTTCCCAGACTCATCTGTGGCACCATCAAATTCCCAATAAAGTCAATGTATTAAAAAGTGTGAAATTCTGAAATGTTTATCGCTTTTGCCATCTGATTTTGCTGACTTTTTACTGCTAACCAGACTCGAAGTTACTATCGAGGTCGCTATTTCGGTTGTTTTCGTACCCTCGAATTGACCACGCCACAAATTCCGTACCCTCTAAACCGCAAATGGCGCGATCCAGCGCACACCAATCCATTGCCAGCTGTAGCTCAGTCAAATTTGTGGCGACAGCCACATAGTGCTGTCACTGGTGCTATGCTGCCTGTGCTCCGACAGTTGGGAAAACTATGCTGTTAATCTGCCGTGAGCATGCTTGAAGACCCATGGAAGGCAGTTTCACAACAAACCCTCTGGAACTGGTTTAACCACGCGAGTCATACTGGATGCCAAGACAGCTGTCTCGCCAGGAGTCGATAGCGTGTGGAACGAACTTCCAGCTGTGTACTTTTGCATTTGACGATCTGCACGCTGCCGGTGCTTTGATTCTAACCGGGATAATCTTTAAGAACTTCGCCGATACTGACAAAGACCTCGAGCTGTGTGCAGAATTGACTGATGACGAAGTCGTTCGTAAAGTTACGGAGGATTCCAACGACTGTGACACCGAGATCGAAGAAGCAGTACCTACACAGCCATCGAGCTCGGAGTTGACGCAAGCACTGCCATCGGTGTACAGCGACAGCATGATGCTAGCTGAAATTGAGGCAGACAACATTGTCGGCAAGTGGAATGGCATAAATGAAAATAAGCTATCTTTTTTCTTGCCTAAGTGCTTACAAATGCGGTAGCACTGGCCACACCGAATTTTTTTCTTTTCTTTATTTCTTTCGCTGTTGTTTTTTTTTAAATACAAATGGCTCTTTTCAGAGCCACCTAAACGATGCATTTGCTTAATTGCAAATAGAATCCTGTATTCCTGCCGTGACTCCCCCCTCAGCTAAACATACCAATCAAGAAGTGTGTTTTCGTTTGCATTTGTTTTAGGGGCAAAGCTCCTTAAAGCGGCACCCGTTTGTCCCTCGTTGCAGTACGTAAAATGTCTTACACTTTGACCTGTAAGGTGGTGCCAGTGGGAGATTTCTCCTGTGCGTTGTTGAACAATAAAAAATTTGCAGCGTGCACGTTAACTAAAAGCCGAATTCTCTTGTCCCTCATTCCCCATTAGCAGCCATTGGCATGTACATTGAGCACTATCTGACAAGAAAGAGTTGCTACGTTATACTCGCTGGGTGTAACCTCCTAGGTTTTAGAAAGGTTTAGCGAGCGTTGGGCCGCAGTGTCATGAATACAGTGAACTAGTATATACCATGAACTCGAGGTGGTTAAAGATGGGAAGTAGTCACGAAGCACAAGCCATAAGAAAGTGTGCGTGTGCCTCCTCTCGTTCGGTCCTTGGAATGTCCGCTGGATGGCAGTGCTTCTATATGGGGAATATATTATGAACAGATGCGAGATATAGTTACTTGGAGTGTTGACTAGATAGATGAATGGACACACAGACAGATGCATGGACGGACACACGAATGGCTGCACGGATGGATGGACGCATGGACGTACTCAGGGGCGGACGCATGAACGGACGCAGGGATGGATGCACGCATGGGCGGTCGGATGAACGCACGAACAGTCACACAGATGGACGGACGAAAGCAAGAACGAATGGACGGACGGATGCTTCGCCCCACTCTCCATTATTCACCCCCGTGGATATGCTGCCATTTTTTTTCCGGACTGCCTGAATTTTCTGACGTTTTCACGGTCCCTCGAGAGTCCAATAAATCAGACATTGATTGTAACAAGCTTGCATGGCCGCCGACGCATTTCTAGGCTCCAATGAGATGAGCACAGAGTGGTTGCATGGGAGTCCAATTCCTTCACAATGCATTACAAGGAGAACTGGTGCTGTCATTTACACCACGCATCATCTGAGGTGTCCCCAAAGCTTACTAGTAGCACAAATTACAACCAGCCTTCGTGCAGGCAGATTTTAGAGCATTAACCGCCAAGCACTGTATATGCTTCCAGTCCTGCAAGCCCAATGCACACAAACAACTTCAATAGATTTACAAACTTACTGCTGCCTGTATGCATCACTTTGTTTTGGCATGTCCAAGTTTCACCCGTAAAGACTGTTAGTAACACTTATTGCAAAACGCACCAGATTGTTTTGAAAGTTTCCTGATTGTTTGGGCTCCATCTGTTAAGATTACATGCAGGACCCCAACAGTCGAGTTAATTCATGAGATCATGCGACCGCCAGCAATAACGCTGAAAGGATGACCACAGTATCAAAGACAACGCATTGCGCCAGTGATCAGATCATCAATGGCTGACACTCTGTTCACCGTTATCAGGGTAGAGCTTGAATTGCTGTAGTTTGAGTTTTCGGTTTCTAGACACAGGTTGGCCCAAATAAAGACCTTCGTCTTAAACACGTCGACTGCTACTTTCATCAACGTCACGGCCACGTAACAATATGAATTAACTTGTGAAATAACGAATTAACTTGACCCACTTTCCATGCTTTGGTCTTCGGGTGGCTCGAGAAGATCCTTGAAGGTCACGTTCTCGTGTACTTCGACCCCCAGGAGGAGCGCGACCTTGAGGAGTATCAGCTGTAGCTGCCTGATGCCTGCACAGAACAAAAGATTTGGTCAATAATCGTACACAATAGTTCCAAAGCCTTGACCGTAAGCTTGCCTTGCATTGGGAAATTTTAATAAACTGATTCAATACGGTTCATTCAGGTGTCAAACTAACGAAACAGGCACAAGATCATTATCGCCAAAACAGTGGGCATAATGCAATTGTTGCTTTAACAGCATCTCAAAGCTTGAAAACAAGGCGAAGTGAGGGTTTTTTTTATTTTAATAAAATGGTAAATGATGTCATAGTGAGCATAATAACAAATAAAACACACAGTATAGAAAACAACCTTGAAGGAGACAAACTTCAATAATGGGAGCCTGTTTCAAACAAAAGCATAACTTCTTTTTTATTAGCAAGCTGCTCCGCTAACTAATACATCTCTCGAAACAATAAAGAAAGAGACAGCACATTAAATTCTCAACATCAATTCATGCAAAAGAAAACCTTGCACACAATTTAATCCAGCAGTTACGCACATTTTTTGTGCTTTCTCTGTTTACCTATTCACAAGAACAACAAACAATCTAGCAGAGAGTGAGCTATTAGGGCAAGCTTTTTATTAACTGGTTACTACTAAAATAGTTTTCTCTAAACCATTCTCAAACTACCACTGCCTCTTATAGTGTTTTGTGGAATCAACACACAGATTAAACTCTACAAATGCAGAGAAAGCAACATTTTTTTCAAGTGTAGAACACAGAAAAAAACATTTTTCAAATATTCAAAAAAGGTTGCCTTCTCTGCCTTGCATGGAATCAGTTTTTGTCGTGGTATTCTAATAGAATATGACACTGTGCCATAGCAGTATAACCATGCAGCATGAAAAATAGATCTACACACATGGACGCATTCAGGCCATCTTTGGAAGGAGAAACTGGGACATCTTGCGAGAATTACCTTAGCTAATCGTGGTAACGGGCATGCAAAATGGGTAGACATCTCGAGACCACTTATGGTCAATAATGGCTTGTTCATTTCTTTAGTTATGACTGAAAAAGTAAAAGATAATGACGAGAATATGCATATACAAAAGAAAACTACACTATTGATGCATTTAAGGGCAGAAAGGTCTTTCATCATCAAGCCGATCGGTCAGGAGCAATATGGAAAGGAATACTGAGTCAGTGTATGAGAAAGCAGTGATTACCTATAATGCGTGCATATTGTTCACAGCAGGACGTAAAATATGAATGCGATTTGCTATTTGTACAAGGTATTTTTTCGCTTGAACGCTTATTGCTACAAACATTTTCACACTATCTGGCTGCGTTCACCAACAAATGGCCTTTCCATAATTTCAGTGTTTCCTTTCACATTGTCCTTGACTGTACTCGCAGAATATGAAAAGCACAGGTGACTAGAGAGCAACCATTGGCCCAACTCAGGAACAGGAAGACAGTGTAATGAGCATGCTTGCCTTCATGTCAACCGTCACGGTTCACATGACAGATGTAAAAGTAACTCTAAAAAGGGTGTCCACTACTCACTGATGTGGTCGATGGAGCCCGCGCAGAACTTTCCAAAAAATTTCTTGGCCCCAAGGCTGCGAAGGTCATGGATGACAAAGGGCCACAGGTGAAGGACGTTGTTGCGCGAGAAGCGGTCCCGCTTCTCCAGCACAACCACCTTGGCGCCCAAAAGCTGCGCCTCGATGGCCGTGCGGAGGCCACACGGACCACCTCCGATGATTAGAACCTGGACGGATAAAAACCAATAAGAACTTCGAGATGTTTCAATGTCATGTCGCCCACAATTGACGTGAAAATATGTCGCTGCGAGACTAACTGAGACAACACACCTTGGTAAATCAAGACACAATTCATGCGTACAGTGAAACCTCGTTAGACCGTAGTTGGCCGGGAATGACGTTTTGGTACGCATTAAGCGATGTACGAATTAACCGTCAGTGCCAGTTTAGCGGCTACTTACCGGTCAGAAAAGAAGGCCACAATCCTCACAAACACGCGCGCGCACACACGCCGGCACGCCAGCTTTATTTATGGACAGGCAGCAAAAAAATCTGTGATCTTCACTTGCCGCCGTGGTGGCCTTGCCTCGACGACGGCATCTTCGAAGTCGGTGAGGCCGCGAGCCAGCCGGTCCATTAGGCCACGCTTCTCGGCGAAGGCTCGCATCACAGTCACAGCACGCGCAGCTTCGGATAACGAGGGGCCGTCGTCCACTTCGACATCGCCCTCCTCCTCACTTTCGCTTGAATCGGGACGAGGTGCGATGGCGGCAACAATGTCGCTGTCGGAAAAGTCCGGGGATGTAAGGACGTCTCCGTCCACATCTCGGAAAGTGCCGAAGTTGAACTTGTCGACTCCCTCTCCTTGCCGCTCGAGCACCTCAACAAGGAGGCTCTCGCAGTCTTCGGTGTCCTCACCATCCTCGTTATCCTCCATGTTCTCGTCGTTGCCTTCTTCTGGCATCTTGAATTGTGCTCGCG
The DNA here is from genome assembly GCF_013339725.1 of Rhipicephalus microplus. Classification (NCBI taxonomy): domain Eukaryota; kingdom Metazoa; phylum Arthropoda; class Arachnida; order Ixodida; family Ixodidae; genus Rhipicephalus; species Rhipicephalus microplus. The sequence continues at coordinate 145,442,741 of NC_051167.1, forward strand.
CGAAACAGTTCCGTATCGTTGCAGGCTGCACCTGCATCCATGAGTGTGCAAGCAGGTGTATAGCACCCAGGAGGTCTATACTGTACGTTTTGGCACTCTCCATGGCGATCAACATCCGCCGCAAAAGATTTTTGCGGTAAATCTGTTTGACAGAGCGGATGATGCCCTGATCGAGGGGCTGGGCGAGCGCTGTCGTGTTGGGCGGCAAAAACAACAGCTTAATAGCCGACAGGTTACCCACATCGACATGCGCCGACGCATTGTCAAGCACTATCAAAATGCTCCTTTTCTTGGCAGCAAAACGGCGGTCCAGCTGGCGCACGTACTCCTCGAACAGCTGGGCTGTCATCCAGGCTTTTTTGTTGTGCTTGTAAACAACACCGGATGGCAGCCGAGCGCCTTTGAAGCACCGCGGGTTTCCATACTTGCCAATGACCATCAGTGGCAGCTTCTCACTACCGGTCATATTTACGCCAAAAGCGACCGATATGCGATTTTTGGCGTGTTTCCCGCCGGTGCACGTCTCATTTTTAAATGCCAATGTCCTATTTGGAAGAAGGCAATAAAAAAGTGCCGACTCATCAAAATTAAAAATGTCGGCGGCATCGTAGGCTGTCAAGGCTTCCTGCAAAACGGTGTCCTGCCATTCAACAGCGCCTTCTTTGTCTGCTGCAGCAGCCTCACCACAAACAACCTTCCCCACGATGCCGTAGCGGGCTTTAAAACCGCGACAACCAGCCGTTGCTGCAGGCAAAACCGGGGCAGTTCAGCTGATCTGCGAAAGTTAGGGCTTTTTCGGTCAGAAGGGGTCCGCTAACCGGCAGGTTCATGCTCCGCGCCTTCTTCAGCCAGAGAAGCAGGGCCTTTTCCACTTCGGGATAAGCTGAGTCTCTCATGCGGCACCTCTTCAAATCGCTGTCTGTGCCTCCCGTCAACTTTTCGCGAGCGTTCCAAATTCCGCATACAGTAGTCAGCGGCAAGTTCTTATCGCGGGCTACCGCAGATTTCTTGGCCCCATTTTCAATAGTGCGAATGATTTCAAGTTTTTCCTTTACGCTCAAGACGTGGTACTTCGGCATAGTAAGAAGTTTTAGTGTGCGAATTTAATCGCACCACTCGCGCACAACACAAGAATAAAAAAAACAACAAAAAAAAAAAACACAACACGCCGCACAAGAACGTAAGTAACGCAACACCACCACACCGCCGCCACGACCAACACTGCGGGAAAGTGAGGACTAACGACCGAATAAAGAAACGAGCTCAGCCTGGCTCGACGCTGTGGAGCCGTTGAGAATACGTACTTGGCTTGGATTGAAAGCGACAGCGAATTTGCACCCCCTACCGGGACCAGCAATCGAGAATTCCTAGGTTACCAAAAACCGATCTTGAAGGCCATGCTCTTGCACAATGGGATCGGCAACAGACGTACGCGCAAAAAATACGTCATCGTGGCCATGTTGTGACGTCACTATCGCTGGTGGTTGTTGTCCGATCGCCACATGGAGTGTATCGACCGTCTGTGCGCACGAAATTTTGCCGATTTTCGGCCTGTGCATGGATAAAGAGAACGAAAATAGTACGTACTAACCGTACATAACACCACAAGCGACTACGGCTTAAGCGGTCAGCCAATACATGGGGTTCAATGGAGATAGGGCGGGGGATTCCTCGCTACTACGTATAAACCGCAGTTACATATTAAGCGGGTACGTATTAAAGAGGTTTGACTGTACAGCAATTGATAGCTTATAAAGAAATATTGAGGTCTAGCTTATGTTGGGCATGCTGTCTTGATGCTGGACAGTACAGAATAAGGAAGAGGAAGCTCGAACAATACTGTAACATGGACAGAACATTGTGACCATGTGACAAAAGCAGTGGCATGGACTTATGTGAATAATGTTCCCAGTGACTCATTGCTGGGCAGAGAGAGAAACATGAGACAGTGTCCTCATATTTGATTTACAGGGATGGAATTAGAACTTATATTGTATCAAAATAACTAAAATTAAGGCAAGTCGACATTGAGCCACTCCGACATCAGGATAGCAGCGATACATGCATTTAAACACCTGTTGCGTCTTGTGCATGTGATAGCAGGCCCCACAGTACAGGAGCCAGTGCCAGTGTAGGTAGGGCTTATTTGGGTAATGCTGTGAAAATATTGGATGGTGTGGACAACATGGGACAGTGTGAAAAATGTTATGAATGTTATCATGTGAACAGTATACGATGACGTGATGTGCACAGAGCGAACAACATTGTGACAATGCTAATGACCAAGGCTGTGAAATGGGCTGTGCAACCAATGTTTACACTGTCTCAATGTTGGACGGTGCAGGCAACATGAAACAGTGTGACCAATGTTATGAATGCTGTCACATGGACAGTAAATATATGATGATGTGATGTGGACAGAGCAAACAACATTATGACAATGTGAATTACCAATGCTGGGGTTTGGACTGCGCAACCAATCTTTACACTGCCTCAATGTTGGACGGTGCAGACAACATGGGACGGTGTGGACATAGAATAGTGTAGGATGCCACGGGACAGTGGGACCAATATTGTGAATGTTGTCAAATGGACAGTATGTGCTGATGTGATGTGGACCAAGCAAACAACATTGAGGCGATCTGACACATGCCTTAATGTTGGACAGTGCAGACAACATGGCACGATGTGGACATGGAACAGTGTTTGACAACATGGACAGCATGAACACTTAGTGACCATGTTACCAGAGCTGCACTGTGCAACCGATGTTGTGGAGATTGTGGACAGCATGGTACATACACCGTGACCATCGTTCTTTCTGCCCCACACTTAGACAGGTTGAACAGCGTTGGTCATATTTAGACTGCTCACATTTACATTTATTACACACTGGGCAAGAAATGTTGAAAGAGGCAGGAGGAATAGAGAAAAGACGCCGCCACGCACCCGCATGCCCGCACAGGCTTTCCCCCGGTTGTAGCATTTGTGGGCCGCCCGCTTGTCCAGCTTGGCCCAAAGCGAGGCGGCTCGCCAGGATCGTAGCTTCACCTTGAGCCGCGGGTAGAACACCGGCAGCGGCGCCGGGCTCAACTGAAGCACGTCGCACATCTGCAAGGATGGAGACACCAACACGCAAATTACTGACAAACAGGGTAATACTCATGGTGGTAAAGCTATTCTTCAAAATGCCAGTACCATTATAGCTCATGGGTGAATGAATGAAGTAGGGCTCAAGAGGAACTGAAGGGTATGCTAGGTTTATATTTTATGGTGCAGCATGTTTTGCAAGCTTGAGAAAAATATAAAAAATTGATATGAAAAAGTTGTATCGGACAAATAATGATTTATCTGGCTTTGTGTGCATATTGCTACACAGATATTATGTACTAAACCAAGAAAACACCTTCCAACAAACCCCGCTCATCAAGGCAAATACGCAAGACGAGGTTAGCCCTTTACAAACAAAAAGGCCATGAATGAATGTGACGGGCTGAGAATGGCAAAGCTTTTTCACCAGTGTTCATAGTGCGAAGGAATCTTTTTAAATTTTAAACATGGAGTTTGTATTGAAATAGCTGCAAGAGCATACTAAGTTCAAAAGAAGGATTTAAAAATTGCCACGTAAGAAAGCCCTTCCATTAACCTCACTGTAAAAGCGTGCTTTGTACAAAGAGAACGACTTTGAGCACTTCAATAGGAAGACCTACCAGTTGACGAAAAATGCATCGTAGGCTAAGTATCAAGCTCTACCCCTCTGGATTTCTTAAGTGGCCATCAACCATGCAAGCCAATGAGGAAATCAACGAATGGTAACACAATGCTAAAGTAACTGAGTGATCAGGAACGAAAGAAACAAGTGTTCATTCAAGGGCTTGCCTTTTTCATTAGACAGAACATTATTGAGAACTAGCAGACGATGCCAAGAAAGAGATATGGGATCTTATTAAATGTAATGTTAATGTAAATGTGAAGGAAGAAACACGAATGAAAAAAATGACTTGGCGCTGTTATGTTACATTTTAATTATTTCTAATAATCCTCCCTATACTTTGCATCTTTGTTAGTTCTCATTAATATTGTGTCAAACAAAGAAAACAAGCCCTTTAACTTATTTCTCTCATTTATAGCGAGCATTTCATTCCAGTAGGCTTGAACATTTCAGGTAGTGTACAAGGGATTATTAGTTAGCTGCCAGCTTGTCATAACATCCCATGTTATGTGATGCCAACAGGCAAAAAGAGTGTTCCTGGCTCTTCTTAGAAGTATTGTTCCACACTCGCCGTAGTGGCTACTGGCAGCGCCGAGTGGTGCTACAATGCTTAAATGCACATATACACTTGATAAGGTGGATGGAGGAATAACTGTTGCCGCAGCTCATAAATAGAGCATCGGACGCCTGAACCGAAGGTTGCAAGTTCGGTCCCTGCTGGCGGCAAGTTATGCTTTCGTCCCATTTTCTTTCTTTACACAAGAAGTACTTCCCCTATGCATTCCTTGGCACTATTGTGTGTCAGTTCTCATTGATATAGTGACAAGGAATGGACACGAAGCAAGGTCGACACAGTTGAAGAGGCACTCGCCTGCCGGTAGGTGGACAGGGCCGTCTTGAAGGTGCCGGCGGACACGAACTGGTCGAAGATGTCCGAGGCCAGCGCGCTCTCGGGGCTCATGGCCTGGGGCAGCCCCGTGGGGGTGCCCCGTGCGCCCCGCATGGCCATGATCACCGCCCCCTCCTCCACCCCCTCCTACCAGCGATTAGACGTCAATGCCTTCTCCTCCGCATGGCTGCTTCGACACCAACCGTCCTGCAAGAGGATGAGCATCTTCATCAAGGAGACAGTTCTACTCATAGCTAACGGTACAGATGCACAACCCTCCACCCTTCATCGTCTGCTTACATGGCTCACAGCCCAATGTACAGTACCCATGAACAGAAATGTGACATCCTTTTCTTTTTAAAAGCCTCGTCAAACATGAAAAGTGACTGTCAATGTCGGCATCAACAAGAGAAGCAAAAAACTCTCATTGCGATGATGTCCCCAACTACGTCACAGTTTGATAAAGTTTGTTTCATCATCATGACATCATAGTGACGTAACTGTGATGTCATGTTATGCGACATCATCACATGACATTATTGCTCGATCTTAGGTGGGTCATTCCTGGAGGTTCGTGCAGTGCAGAAAGCTCCCAATGCTTCCGAATCCGGAGGCAGGGCAGAAAGCTAGGTCTGGAGAGCTATCAGGGGCGGAAGGATCAATGTAATGCTATGAAAAAAAAGACAATAACTTTCATCTTTGAATCATTTTGTATGAATGCATAAGAAACCCTGTGAATTTCTTGTACTCATACCTCGTTATAGTGAACCCAAACATAAGGAAATATTGGTTATAGTGAAGTAAATGAAAAATAGTGTCCTAATAGATGCAGTGTTAAGAATAAACCTCTATAAAAAATTTTTGGATAAAAAAAAGTAGTTTTGTATAAAATACAACTTCGTTATAATGAAGTTTGAGTGTATAATGAGCGCTATGAGCAGGGGTGGGTGTTTTCAAAGTTTTTTTGCACTTTGCTTTTTAGGGTAAAATATTTCGTTTATCAATGCTCATTTTTCATAAATCCCAAATCCTCCCAAATTAGGAGTTTAATGTAGCTATATAAGTTGTTGGAAATATGGTCTTATTCATAACTATTCACAATGACATTGCTTTGCACTGTTGCTGATAATTCTGCTTCTCGGTTCTAGCGTTTTCTTTTTCTTTCTTGCTATTTATTTACCCCATTAATAAGGCTGTTCATGTGCACTGCTGTACTTGTATAATCGTTAAAGTGAACTTTTCGGAGACAAGACCTAGTCGCACTGCCCCTTATGCCCCTGACACACGGGCACCCTGAAGTACTTTAGACAAGGGGAAATCTTTCGGAAAGGCGTTCGGGCGCAGTGACACACGACAAAGAAGTAACTCCTTTCCTGACAAGATCCTTTTCGCAAAAGCAGATCCCGCATCTACTTTTCTGGCAGGAAGGGAGTACTCTCGCATACAGTGTGTATAATTTATCAATAGAAGAAAACGTGTCGCAACACTGCGGTGCCCTGTCAGTATTTTTTTGCGCTGAGAAAATTTTTTCATTTTCAGCAGCAGTGCGATTTGTTAAAAAGTGAAGGCCTATAGTCTGTCCATACTCTCAAACGCCTGCATTACGTCACTAGCGCGATCATGTTAGGGTTGGCAGCGGCAGTTGCTGTGTGGGCGACAAGAGTCAGGCCCACCTCAACTGTTGCTTTATCTCTGTCTCTGCGCTGAGACATCGCAGGACCACAACGAAACTCGGCACGCCGTCACTGACCCAGCTGGACGCAGCCACGTAAAAAGCACGACAAAATACAAAAACAGCAAAACACCGACTGTTCATAGTTGCCAGACGAACTTAAGTTGCTGCTAAACACGCAAAAAAAAGCGAAAGAAAATTACAGGTATGCACATTATAAGCCACCAGACAATAAAAAAAAACGGTTTTATGCTCCGGCATCGCTAAATGTGATGTAGAAGCGCAGATTCTTTTCAATATTTCCAATCTTGCTCCTTCCACAAACAGCGCCATTTTTTCTGCAGCGTTCTTCTGAGGCACTGCCTAAAGCAGTAGTCCGGTGCTGTGTGTCATCAGCGCCATTCCTTTCTGCAAATGGTCCCCTTAGGCGACAAAAGGGGTTTACTTCAAAGTACTTTACTTTTGCCCGTGTGTCACGGGTATTAGCCTTCTCTCCAAGCCTCTCCTATCTTCTTGATGAAAAATAAAAACCTATTATTATTATTATTATTATTATTATTATTATTATTATTATTATTATTATTATTATTATTATTATTATTATTATTATTATTATTATTATTATAAAACCTTAGATGAAGTGATATCTGACCCCACAGATCTGTAAACCAAGTGCATTTTAGATGTCTGGAAGGTTTGACTACACAAACACATGTACACACGAACACAAATATTTGAATATAAAACACCTATGTTCCTTGATATGGCAACCCTAAAGCTTATTGTAATAGAAGCAAGCATACTCTTCAAGGTTACTGCCACTGATGGAAATGTGCTCCTTTCACTGATAATTATCAGCTTCCAAAATACCATTTGAATGTTGAGAATATGATGGCCTTTAAACACGAGTTTATCGGATAAATCCGAATCACTGGAGTTGCGACGGCAAGAGTTTATCAAATTTTTTTGGATTAATTTGAAAACACGGAGCCCTAGCTATGAGCAATTGCTTGTAATAACTGTCATCACATCATAGCATATCTGACTACCAAGGATAACGTTGGCTAATGCGTAGTGTGCTCGAGCAAAAATTATGGTAAAAACTGCTGGTGCCAGATATAAAAACACAAGGATTACTTAACTGTAAATTTTTGCATTTCATTCTCTGAGTCCTGTAGAGCAGCTACTGCTGAAAATTATTAGCAAGTATTGATACTACATATGTTACATCTTAAATGGAAGTTGCATTTTTCATAGCACGCTGCATTTTATTTTTTCGTAGCACGCTGCATTTTATTAGCACGCTGCATTTCAATGCTGCATTTTTCATAGCACGCTTGAGCAACAGTTCTGAGCATGCCGCCGTCCGGACATGGAAACAGTAAGTGTGCAATGCTATTACAGGCCCAGAGTCTGCAGTACTTGTTGCTACTGTATTATTATCAGCTTATCTAGAGCAAATATCAACGTGCAGCAGCCCACTTTCACCATCACCATCACACCATATGCACTCTCGGGAAGACTTTGCAGCATCACAATCTACTTTATACCCCGACAATAACCATCATCAATCTTGTACGAGTCTTCTCTCTTTAGCGCTGCATGCTTGGCCTTTTTCAGGTCAAGAACAGCACATACATTACTAGTGAGACAGACTTCATGGAAAGCACTGTACATGGCAAGCACAAAGTTTTCAAGGAAAAAATATGCAAGCAAAACAATTACTCTTTGGGGAGAAAATACAACGTAAAGGGAGCAAACTTTTCTGAGAGCTATGCACATGCCTACACACTACAAGAACATCCACAACCCTTGGTGCAGATTTTCGATGTTTTAACATAATATTGATAGCAATTTTAAATATGTTCAGAATGTTGCCCTAAATAAGAACACACTGGTGTCTAAAACACTTAAAAAAGTGTTGTGGCACCTGGGAGTGCATCGAATCTATTTTTAAAAGAGTACCGACACGATTTTTAGTCATCGAAAAAGGGAAATTTTTCGTTTTCTTGGTATGCAGTATTAACCCTCTCCGCAGACCAGAGTCTGCCAGTACATATAAAATATTTTTTTTTACTTTAATGATTTCGTCGCTGAGCATCAGCGAGCCCACCACGCCACAATGGACATTCGACCAGTCAACTCAGGTCCACGAAATTTGCATACCCTGCGTCCTGAACGCAGCCAGAATTGCAAAAAAAAAAATGCTGTTGGGGTTGCTGGGGAAAATGTACCCATCGTTGTTCCCATGTACCCCGAGCAGATGGCCAATCTGTCGCGGGCACATCGCGAATGGCTGTTTTCACGCGACATCAGACTGACATGGCACGTCACGGAGAAGCCGCCCTCTCGATATCGAAACCGAAAGTAACTTCTTAAAGTAATGGTGATATGTGTGATGCATTCACCATTACTTTGAAAAACATGTGTGGTGCATTCCCAATAAATCACCACCGTACTGTTTTTTAGGGTTCTCAAAACCCACGTTCTTATTCAGAGCGACAATCCCAAAATATTTCAAATTCGTGTCAGTACTTGTTTAATACAGCTACCTTAAAAAAAAACTTGCTTTTGATATGAAGGGGCCGGCTTCTCAGTGATGTGTCATCACAGTGTGACATTACGAGGAGACAGCAACTCACAGTACACTAACAGCAAATCTGTCATCACCTTGTGGTGCATGTAAACAACGATGAGTGAATTGTTGCTCACCGACCCTAACAACGATCTCTGTGATTTAGGCTCCATTCAGGATGCAGAGTTTGCAAACACAGCGGAACTGTTTTGACTCGTAGGGATAATCTCCACCATGTCTGGGCTGGCGAGCGGATGCTCACGTGCCATAACACGTGTCATAAACTAACTTCAGTTCTGTAAAGTGACATTAAGTGAAAATGAATTACATAGTTTTTCTAGACAAACATCGGACTGGCGAAAATAGTATACTCTTACTGTACCACTAATTTTCAACTAGGACTGTTGTGAAACCCTAGGAAACATTATGACAGTAGCTGATAAGTTGTAAATTGTTCTCTTCGTCATTCTCAGTAGACCAGTAGTAAGCAGTGCAATCTGTCCAATTTCTGTGGCACATAAGCGATAGCAATTTTTCTGCACATAAGACATATTTTGGTTGCACCTAGTCATATACAGCTGCGCTACAAAAACAAATGTAGGTTTTACTATAAAGTGTGATGACTAAAAGAATTTGGGATGAAAAATGCCAATGAGGCTTACACTAAAGGCATTGTCACAAAGCTTAGATGCCAGTGGGAAAAAAAAAAGCATAAGGAAAAGAAAGACATTGTTTCTATGATTGTCATGGTCCTTGCGTTCCTTGGTGTTTACTTGCTCGATAAAAAAAAATCTGAAACTTCTTTAAAGCACGTAGCAATAATTATGTAATGCTTTGAAAAATAACTATGTTTGAAGACAGCTATCGCATACTTCATCGTTTGAAAAGTGGTCACTGATATTTTTAACACTTCTATTGTGTTGTGCCCAACACCATTTTTATCATTATTTTATCATTATTTTTATCTGTTATTTTGGACGTTATTAGACCTGTTTTACCACAAGCAACAAAATCAACAGCACACGAAAATGCCTTCCCCCTTTTTGCAAGAAGAGAAACGCAATGACCGATAAAAATTGGGGGACCCTCTTCACCTTTGAAAGTTGAACGCGATAGCGAAATCCGGCCTCTAGTGCGCCCTTCAACTGCTAAGTGCATATTTACTCATATGTCTTGTTACATACGCACGCACGCACACAAACACGCGCACAGTAGATTGGACCAGCACGCGCTATTGATTGATTGATATGTGGGGTTTAACGTCCCAAAACCACTATATGATTATGAGAGACGCCGTAGTGGAGGGCTCTGGAAATTTAGACCACCTGGGGTTCTTTAACGTGCACCCAAATCTGAGCACACGGGCCTACAACATTTCCGCCTCCATCGGAAATGCAGCCGCCGCAGCCGGGATTCGAACCCGCGCCCTGCGGGTCAGCAGCCGAGTACCATAGCCACTAGACCGCCGCGGCGGGGCAGCGCGCGCTATTATCGCCGAATGGGCTGGTTTTGGTCGTGACACCTGTCGAACAAAATGCGTGGAAGGCGCCCTGAAACACTTTTTCAAGTAACCATGGAATGAATTCACTAGAAGAGCTCATTGCCTCACAAGTTCAACGCCACAAAAATTTTAAGAATCCGTCCAGTGCGAGCGGAGTTACAAAGGTTTGTCGCATGCTGCAATTGCATTATCTCTTCTCTCGCCCCGATGAAAGCGCTGGAAGCTAAGCAGGGGGGGGGGGGGGGGGGGTGGCAGGGCAATGAAATTATCACGCCTCGTGACCTTGAGCACCTTTTTTTTTCGAATGCGCGGCTTTTTCAGTGTGATCGCGCGCGCACGCGCGGACAAGTAGCGGCCTTCTGCGGCTATCTCGGTAACTTGATTCTTTTCGATCACAGACAATTTTTCGCTCACACCAAACGGGGCCGTCGCCGGCAGTGGGTTTTCTGCGCCACAAATCTTTAACGCTGCCGCGCTAAAATGCCGCGGAAATAGAGAGTTTTAGTACTGCGGAATGGTGCTACGTACGCATCACGCAAGCGCCTTGCGTTACGTGGCGTCGTTTGCCACTTATGGGCTTTTAGTACGCCGTAGTACCCGCGTACGTAGCAAGCGTGAAGCGTGTTGCGCCATCTGGTAGATCAAAATAGTAGCACGTGTTCTTGACAGCCAATGTGAGCCAATCCAAGTGTCATAGCCAGATTATGGCCATATTTTAAGCCACAGAGCCGGTCGGTGCTTGCCTTCCACTTTTTCCTTCCTCCGTGTTGCCTTCGATGCCGCCATTTTGCAAAACGAAGTCTCGCGCTGTCGCGAACTTGTTCGAGAGCGGCGCGATCACCTCATACGTACGCACGCACGCATCTCATGCGTGCGTACGTAGCGGCTGCGTACCTAACGCGATACGGGCGCGTTGCGGTCTGCGCATGCGCACTACCCAGGACATGGCGTCCTTACGTACGCAACGCCGCCACGTACGCAACGTACGCAGTACTAAAACTCTCTAATAGGGAGTTTTAGTGCTGGGTACGCATTCTCTTGGGGCCTTGCGGGCTTGGGAGCGTGCGGCGTTGCGTGCCCAACCCATACCCAACCGGAATTACTTTTAGTTGGCACCACGGTGGCACGCACGCAAACGCAAGCCGCACGAACGTCACACGCGCTCGCAGCGCCATAGCGTCTTGTCGCGTAAGTATTATTTAGGTATTTTTATAATTTAAAATGTTAAATTAAACATACATAGTGATCAGGACACTTTTTATTGTGTACAGTATCCTGGTATACGCAAAAAAGTGAAAAGACAAGGTTAATGTAACGGCAGTGTCGACATCTTGTGACACTTCGTGCAACCACAGTCATGAACATGTTAGCTTACGCGTAATGTTTCTGAGGTGAAAATGAATAAAATCGTTACTCATTTGTAATATTGTCGCTGCGCAGTTTTTGCACCAGATGTACCATGCACAATGTTTCTGCAATAACAAAAGTGTGGTTGTCTGTTTCACTACGACCTCGCTAGATGGCGCCACCTAGTCAGCTGGTCGGGAGATGGCAAATTTTTAGTTCTATGTTCCAGGCCATTCTAGCTGTGGAAATCTGGCTGAAACCGTGTAATCGCTATAAGTGATCGCACTTTGGCTTATTTTAACTCGACGGCAGGAGTATCCGCAGTGCGGATACCGTGAATTTTCGCGAAGGTGGACCTTACAAGGCGGCCGATCCATGCTGTCCGAGATTTCGCGACTTTGTGCCATGCTATTCGTATAGTGGCTAGCCACTATAATATTTGCGCTTAAAACTCAAAAGTCAAAGTGGTGGCTCAGGCCAGCCTCAGCTTTGCTCGCCGTCAAGGTAACATGATGCGCCAGCATGTGCGCCACGGCAGCTTATCTCCGCTAGGAGGCCAGTGGTGGCAGCGTTGTTTATGGCCGCACAGACGCATCGCCCCAGCGATCTTGCGACGCATCTCTTTGGGGCTTCGCGCATGCGCAATACCGCCGCCCCATCGTCCTACGTACGCAAGCCGCCTGCGTACCCAGCACTAAAACTCCCTAATGACTGTTGGATAAACCCCCCTGCCGCAGCCTTCAGCTTATCTCACGTGTGCACTGTCGTCCTTTACGAAAGGGAACGCGCGAACACGTGGCCTGCGCTCTGCGGCGGCTGCCTACAGCACCATCAACCGACAGCAAAAGAAAACACGTTCGCTTTCAGCGTCATCTGTTGCCAAAAAAAAAATAATGAGTCATGGCCGGTAGACAAGCGCTGCTAGATTGCACTCTGTCTCGGCTCACGCCAGTAGTGCGTAGTCCACTGCCAACATATCAAAAGTTGTGCACGACCACGGCGCAAGCTGCAGTAATCTCCCGATATCGCTCGCCGCGTGAGCGTTGAGAGAACTTCATCTGGCAGCGCTTGTCTACCGGCCATGACTCGTTATCTTGCTTGACCATAGATGACGCCAAAAGCGAACGTGCTTTCTTCACTTGTCAGTTGATGGTGCTGAATACGCAGCCGCCGCAGAGCGCAGGCCACGCGTTCGCGTGTTCCATTTCATAAAGAACGAGAGTGTGCATGTGCGCTGCACTCGACACACCGCACCGAGTGTCTGTACAAGGGCGTACAAAAATAACAGGCAGTGCGATGCGAGAACACCTGGCACTGGGGGTTGTCGACAGTAATGGGGCAACACTCGTATGAGCCAATGTCGCCTCGAAACTCGCATTCGGAATCACTGACTGCTCCGGGCGATGCAGGGAGTCCCCATGATTGTGCTGATCTACCAGCTGTGGGATCATTATACTTTAAACTACAAAAGGAAAAAAAGAAAAGTAAGATAAACGACTAGTTTTAAATACTCTACAGGATGTTCGGTGTAGCAGCATCTGCCGTAGCTGGCCGACAGCAGCACTACGGGTGTCGTGCGTCAAGCACAGACGTTCCCGTGGAATTTCCACGCAGTTTTGATCGAGAACAAGTGCGCACACAAAAACTGAATTCTTCAGGCAGTTACGCACGCCGCGCTGATATCCCACATTATCTGCCGCTTCTGACGCTACGATCAAAAGAGTAGGAAGGCCACCTGTCAACAAGGACAGATATACGAAATTCAAAGCAGATTAAAGGCAGAAATAGCGTGTCGGTACACTGATATCAGACCCTTCTGGCTGTTTTAGCCAAGATCAGATAGTGTGCGGGAAAAGCTGTATGGTTGTTAAGTGTGCGAGCACAATGAACGTCAAGATTCCAGTGGCGCAGAACAGGTGCAAAGCTTTTAGAAACGAAGCCCGAGAAAATTTCTACAGTTCTTAAAACATCACCGTCGCAATCGAAATACCAGAGCAAAAAGAAACAACCACTGTATGTCTGGTGAAAGCCATTGCCGTGGCTATCGTTAATTGCTTCCAGCTATGTCTCATTTTGTGCTGCAAGTGGATACAAGATCACTCCTCAACTTTCTTGTTTGATACCTCATCATGCGCAAATAAATCTTTGTACATGCAGAAATTGTGTGAAACAAACGATTTATTAATTTGTGGGGTTTAACGTCCCAAAACCACCATATGATTATGAGACGCCGTAATGGAGGTCTCCGGAAATTTTAACTACGGAGTGGGGGGGGGGGGGGGGGGTCTTTAACGAGCACTGAAATGTGAGCACACAGGCCTACAACATTTCCGCCTCCATCGGAAATGCAGCCTCCACAGCCGGGATTCTATACCGCAACCTGTGGGTCAGCAGCCGAGTACCTTAGCCACTAGAACACCGCGGCGGGGCGTGAAACAAACGATTTATTGCTATTGAAAAATCAGCCCATTACAATGAACGCAGCTTCAAAGGCAATACCACAACCAGAAACCTTGACGAGAAGCCAATTAAATTAAGTTCCAGCGGATATTCAATGCAATGTACACATTAGTGAACAGTCTAACCCTCATAGCAACATTTCTTTAAGATAAACTGGTTGCTTGGGCGTGTTGGTACGACGTATTGAATGGAAACGGTGCAAGAAACGAGAAACTATATGAAAAAGAACACATACAGAGCGCTGTGTATGCATACGTTGTCTGGTTTCTCTTTTTTCCCCGCTGTTCCCTTCCAATATATATATTTTTGGCATATTGCTTCAACATAAAAGATTAACTATCAGCCAATGAGGAATGACAGACATGAAATGATAGATAATGAGAATAACCGAATAACAGTGCAATACTGAAGTGTCCCTCATGAATGCATAGTGTTTCAACGGGTGAGCACAGAGCAGATATAACAAGAAGGGTGCACCACACGGTGACTCCCATGTGATTTCTTAGCAATAAGCAGCCAAGTAGAAAGAATTGTCAGTGCCCAAACATCTTTATGACAAAAAGTGTCACACATAAGTATCGTGCGCACGACGTGAATTTGCTTGACCCCTTTCCGCTAAGAAGATGTGGAACATAAAATGCAGAAAACCCTTAGCTGCGAGAGTACTGCCCCAGTGGCTGTCGTGCTCAGCTGCTGAAAAACGCTAGAGACCTGCATACTATGCGATGTAAACGCACATTTAAAGACTCCAGTTGCTCGAAACTATCCTCTACGCTCTACTACAGCATTTCTCAAAGTCGCTTTGGGACGTTAAACTTCACAAACAAGCCAACCAACTTTTGCTACATGCGAAACCGGCTTGTTATCAGGGTCAGCTATCCTTAAAAAGGATCTCCGTATGCAGTGGAAAACAAACCACCAAACTTTTGCTGTATGCGAAACCAGCTTGTTATCAGGGTCAGCTCTGCATAAAAAGAAACTTTGTATGCAGCGTATTATGCAAATCACTACGAAACAACAAAAGCTTGCTCATTTCGGACCCGCATTTGTCCATTACATTTGTGTAAGCTCGGTGACCAAGCAGAATATGTTGTTATTCTGCATTGTGAATGGTAACCCAAACTGAGGTTAACGTCAAACTCCTGCTTACAGACTACGGCTGCCCATATAAACGCCAGTTTGAACTAGAACCTTGAATCGTAATACTTGCCTCATCAACTCGGCTTTCACAGTGCACCGTGACAATCATAACTTCAAAGCACTGGGCTTTTTTTTTTTTTTTTGGGGGGGGGGGGGGGGGGGGGGGCTTGAGTTTGCATGTTCACTAAGCCTTTTGTTGACCAATAAGTTCCAATTAGAATACAGCAATAAGTCCTCATTTAAAGATCTCAGTCACTAGTTTAGCGTGCCAGTTTCAATCTTGACATTTAGTATTTGTATGTTAGTATTTGTATGTTTAGTATTTGTATGTTAGTATTTGTATATTAGTATTTGTATGTTCGCCTCATAATGTTGAGCCTAGCAAATAAACAAGCCCTTGCTGCAACAACGTCATTTCATTTGTACGAGACTGAAACACTCTGCAACCTGATACTCTTAGTATTTGTTCAACTGCTTGTTTATATGAAAAGTATCCTCCCTGCTGTAAAAGATTATAATGATGCAGGCACTCGGTAAACAAGTAACTAAATAAAATAAATAAACAAATTAAATGAACTTACTTAACAGCCTAAAGCACTACCGCATAAATCAAGATTATACAAGGAATGTCATATTTGGCATTCCGCAGGATCATCTATGTCAACCGTTCAATACCCAGTTTCACAGCAGAAGAAAATCTCAACCTGTTCAACTTCATTTCTAGCAATGTAGAGCACATCTATACAAAACAAAATGAAAAATTATTTAGCATTTCTTTTTTTCTGAAACTACATATCTACAACTGAAAGCCAACTGAAGTGCACAAAACCAGCTGCTGAAGACAATACGTTAGGCTACTCGTACTTAAATCAGTACTTCGAGTTTTCACAATAGTATGTCAGCACAAAACAAGAAAAAGTGAATGAAGTAAAAAGGCGCAACTATGAATCAACTGGCCCACCTGTCAGATCTGTTGTCACCAATTTCCAGTATACCAGTATCCATTACCATTACGTATGCTCTCAATAGAACTGCTTGAATACTTGAAAATTTAACACAAACCATATTGTTCATGCTATCGCATATGAATTCTATTGATTAATTCACATCCAGAGGGTGCTGAATATTGCACATTTCTTAAAAATACATAACACATCACAATGCATGGAGATGATAATGGTGCGAACTGCTTCAAAATGATGCCCTTTGCAATTCAATTATGAACTGGCGTAATGCACATGGTATGTTTGGATGCCCCGACGTTTCCTTGAAGTCTTGTCTCGGCACGTTCCGGGAAACCACTTGAGACAAGAGGAACACAGAAGTAACGTGGTATGGTGCGATTCCACAGCAGCTTTTTTTTTTTTTTTTTAAACTGTCGTAACATTCAATGGTGTGTTAATAATCGCGTTGCGTTGGTCCAGGTCCTTAGCCAGAAATTATTTTCAGGAGGGGCCCACTTGTTGATGGCCTTGACAATATGACAATAAAGCCTATTTTTTTTTTTCAGTAAAACGTCAGCCCCCTCCATCTCAATTTCAGGGGGGGGGGGGGGAGGTTCCTAGCCTTTAGGTTAGCCGCCCTGGTTACGGGCCTGCATTGGTCGCAAAACATGTAAACATCCATGCAGTCTTCGCCGTCATCACTCAGCGCATGAATCTCACTACAAAGTCAGACCATCCCTTGAAAAAATGAAAACTGTATCCGCGCCCGGTTTCGAGTGCACTACTCGGTTGATACGAACTTCCGCGAAAGACGAACATGATTTCACGGTTCCTCACAGTTCGTCTCATAAACGGGACGAAACGGGGTGGGGGGGTAGCCAAGTTGGCTCCCTACTGTATACGTAATATGCCCTTCCTTTCCGGCCGGGGAATGCGGCAGCCGGCGGGCTCCGTTGCATGCACAGCGGCTAGAACGAAGACGAGGTCACGGCCGTGTGTTCACGGGAGCGCGGAGAAGTGCCCGTCTCCCCTGGACACGAGAAGAAAAGAAAAATGCCTCCGTTTACCGCGCCTCGGAAGCCGTACACTTCTACAGCAGCACTTGGTGCGTAGCGGGAAGGAAAAGAAAGGGGGAGAGCCTACTCTCCCAGCACTGGGTGCGTAAAACGGAAAGGGGAAGAGATGAGGACAAGGGTAAAGTGCAGTTATTCCTGCACGGTGTGCGAAGGAGGAAGGAGCGAGAGGCAGGTGGGAACCAACCGGTCTCCTCCTCCTGCACTGGTTGCTCGGTGATAAAGGGAAAGAGATGAGGAAGAGAAGAAGCCGTAAACTTCTCCCCATGCACTGGGTGCCCAAGAGAGGGAATGGGTCGGGCGAGAGGTGGCAGGAGAAAGAGATGTTTGATACGCAGCTGGGTAGCTGCCGGCCGATCGTATCGTCGTCGATTGGGAGGCCGGACGGGGCGATGGCCAAACAAGCGCGCTTTCGCGGCGCCGCCGCCGCGGGCTCGCGTGCCACAAATCAGAGCGCCGTGCCGCCTCCGCAAAAACGAAAGTGACAAGGCACGCGCGCTAGCCTCCACACTGTAGACCGCCGGAGTCGAGGGGAACAATAATAAAGCAAGAAATGAAAACCACGCTGTAATCTTAATTGGAAGTGGCGCCCGAAGGACTCCGCACTGTATCCTCGCGGGTGACGGACGGATACTGCTGTTGAGTTTGGGGACGTAGTTTGTTATCGGTAGCGCCGACTTGTTGGCGAGCGATTCCACGAAAGAAAAAAACCAACAACAAAAAGCTTGGAAAGGGGACCAACCGATGGCCCGTTGGAATCTGCTAGGGAGATGCGATGCAGAGGTCACGGGAGCCTACCCGGAAACTATGGTAGGCTTTCGATCACACGTACTCTTTCCCCACAAGACATCATCATGCACCAGCTCTACCACCTAAATTAACGACTAAACTATCGGCACCCGGGCCATCCTCGACCTGTGTCGAAAAGGCGTTTGACAATGTAGCACACGCGGCCATCCTGAGCCCAATCAACAAGCTCAACGAGGACCAGCTGAGCTACAACTATATCAGAGACTTCCTGTCGCGCCGCACAGTCACCGTCACAGTCGACAGCATGACATCCGACGAATTTACCTTAGGAAGGAGCGGCATCCCCAAGAGTCGGTAAATATTTACGCTTCTTTTCAACCTCGTGACGATGGGTCTCTCGGACGGCCTTGGCGAGATTGACGGCCTCCACCACGCCTTATATGCTGACGACACCACCCAGTGGTTCGACGACAAAGATAGTGACGGCCACATAGATATGCCCCTTACAAGGCAGCAGTTTCGGCAGTAGATCTCAGAGACACGAGCTCCCGAATATCTCCGCTCAAATCGGAGCTGCTAATCAACCAACCGCGCCGCCGATGCAAGCCGATCGATGAACCCACGCCAATGTCAAAAAGTACAGTTGTATACGCAAGACGGCTCCTGCATTCACCGAGTTCCAAAGATACGCATCCTCGGCATGCACATAGCTGCCAAAGTATCAAATGGCGAAACTGTCCGCAAGATCGAGGGCAAGGTTACAGCAGCTACCCGCCTCATCAAACGAATTACGAACAAGCACACGGGAACAAATGAGGACAGCGTCATGCGTCTTATAAAATCGTTTGAAAACAGTCGCATCACTTATGCGGCTGCCTTCCACAACTGGACAGTCACCGAAAGGGAGAACTCAACACCCTTATACACAAGACCTACAAGATCGCCCTTGGCCTACCAGCCGAAGTCCACTCGTCTGCTACGACCGGGGCTGTACACACCCTTGAAGAAATCGTGGATGCGCAAAGAGTCTCGCAACTCGAACGTATGTCCCTGACCACCGATGGTCATCCTGCCGAAACACGGCCTGAATTGTCACGTCCAACAGCGTCAGAAAGAGGACATTCCACACATCGGCGACACGCTGATCGTTGCCCCTATTCTTAGAAATATGCACACCGAACATAACGATGCCGACGCCAGGACCGTTCTATAAAGCACTGCTGCGCTCTTTCGGTGGGGGAGGACTGAGCGCTTCCTGGACGAGGCGGAATACATAAACACCGGTTCACGACGGTAGCCGCAGTGTCAACTCCCGGCTTACCCACGCGTGTAGTGTTAATACACAATGTCCAGACATCGCGGAAGAGGTTGCGATAGCGCTTGTACTTACCGACCCCATCTGCGAGGCAGTTCTTAGAGACTCACGATACGCAATTCGTAACTACGCGCGGAGACTCATTTCTCCAGAAGCTCCACAAATTCAGAGGAAGGCTGGTCGACAGCAGTTATCAACGAACCCTTACTTACGTTCAACGAAATAACAAAGCACTTCTATCTGTCAAGAAGGGTATTCCCTCTCCCACACCCGGCCTTGTGCAGGGCGCAGGCGGTCACCCTAAGACTATTGCAAGCCAGTGCGTATCCTAACCCTGCGGTTCTTCATGCCATCTACCCTGAACGGTATCCAAGTGCGGATTGCCCCGTTTGTGGACTGTTATCCACATTCAATCATGTGTTGTGGGAATGTGAAGCCATCGGCCCCGCCCTCAGCGAGGACAGGTGGGCTGCGCTCTTACGCAGCCCCGAACTTAAGGATCAAACCCTGGCCGTCCAGAGTGCCCGTGAACGGGCCGCCAAGCTCGGCTTGACGGTCCCAACGTGGGATTAGCCGGGTGGCGCGGGGTCTCCCCTGCGTCTTCTCAGGACAATAATAAAGTTTTAATCAATCAATCACAGCAGTTCAATAGCACCGCGATTTTGTGGTTCCCAGCACATGTTACCACCCCCACCAACGAAGACCCCCATAATTCGTACGAAGTGGCACACCGCTATGCGCGAGGAGTGACCCGCCACGCAGAGCTTGAGACCGCCTCGTCGAGTTCGGACCTCCCGGTTCAAAACGTGGGAGAATGCTTAGTGAGGTATAACATTGCCGAGCACTACCAGTTAGCCAGGCGAATATGGCCCCCACCCAAGTTGAAACGATGCCAGGCAGCCGTCTGGCGACAGCTGCAAACACCTTGCTGAGTCCTGCGCGATTGCGACACATTTTCCGCGCGCAATACCCGAGTGCAACTTGCAAATTATGTTAGGCAACTCGAGCGACACTCTTGTACATGTTGTGGGAGTGCTCTTTTACAGCAGCTCAAATGGCGGTAGCTCCGAATGCTCTTGCGTCGAAGTGGGCAGCCGCTCTGCGGAGCTCCAACTTCCAAGACTCAAAAGTGGGCTGTCCAGCGGGTCCGAGAGGCAGCGATGAGGCAAGACCTCGAAGTACCCTCATGGGAGACCTGAGACCGGGCTGTAAACATAGCCGGACTTTCAATAAATTATTTCCGTCCATCCATAGGCACGGCTAGCGTTCCAGTGCGGCCTCGGCTTTTTTGTACAATCGAAGCGAGAGAAAAAAAGGAGAGCGCAATAAATACATAAGACCAGACAGACCAGTGCTGATCCTGTTACGCCTTCGTTCCTGGTGTTTTTTAATGTGCTGTTGTTGTTGCTTTCACTGTGATCACACACAATCAACTTGAATTTCATATGCTCCTATAGTTCAATAAGAAAAAAAAAGGTTAATGCAACACATCCCACACCCATCCTATCCTATCAAAGCCGCACACAGAAACACACACGAACGTTGGGAGGGAGTCTGATAACCCCTTCCACTCACGGAAAAACATTTCAGGCAACGCCCCTTCCAGTAACCAAAGCGACATACGGTGCATCTCCTGAGAAACACCCCCCCCCCCCCCAGGCGTACGATTGTCCGTGGGACATCCCAAACACCTCCATCAAACATCTGGCACAGAATATTCCGGCCGCACAGCGTCGTCCTGGTTCCCTTCTGAACTTGGGGTTGCAATGACTGAACTTGACTTTCTCGACCAAGTTTTCCAGAGATTCCGACAACGGTATTCAGACAAACGCTCCATTCTAGAATGTACCTATTATATTAGAATTATACAGCTGTTAGGCGCCCGTTCCTTCGTTAAGCACCGTCGCCGCCGTCAGGTGGCGTAACCACGCAAATGAGCACGTGCCACAGAAATTGGGCAAGTCGTGTACAGCAGGTGCGAGAGTCAAACACAAACGAATTATGTGTGTCACATGAATCGGGCAAGCAAAAAATACTTGTGTACCAATCTCCCAAAGTGGGCACGTGTCAAATCGTTTGAAGGCTCAAAGTAGCACCGAGTCGCACTACATACATCAACGTTCTCTCTCTATCCCCCCCAGTGTAGACCCAATCCGAACAGAACGCTGGCCGATGAGTTTCGTCGGCTGCAGTATCCCAAACTCGAAACCGTCACTGATTCAAGCACTACGCCATGATTGAGCAGCCACATTTCTTATCGTTTTTCTCCACTCAATGTTCTCTCCATTGCCGCACATGCCAAGGACGTAGTACATCACGATTCTATTCTTCGGCATGCCCCCTGTACTTTTCCGCCTGGATGGATGCCAAACAACCCGTCGAAGTCGTAGACTGCCAGAACGGGAGTGCGCTCACAGAGACCACACCAGATCGGCGGGAGTGGCTGTCTCTTTGCATATACGGGCATGTCTGCAGTATACCCTTCGAAACATTTGGTACCTCGGATAAAGTTTGTGAACTGCGTGCCGCAATGTTAAACAACGGATTGCTGGTAGTGACTGCGTACTTCTCGCCCACTGCGATTACCAAAGACGTCGTACGCTTCCTGCGCCTCGCATTATTACAACCGCGAATCGCCCCACAACAATGTTAGCTGGGGGGAGAGGGGGGAAAGACCAGCAAGACCGTCGTGTACCACTTATGCGCGAGAACATCCAGTTGCTCTCCACCGTAACTTATACCGCTGAATGACGAGCTCGCAAAACGCTTGCACAGGCCTCGCCTTTCAGAAACAGGCATTCGTGCAGCAAGTCGAACATATCTCAAACTCACCTCTACGACCACAATGCCTCTTTTATTACGGTAAATCACTGACAGACGCGTGTTCTTTAGAGAGCGAGTTGTGGAAAAGAAATAGTGGTATGCAAAAGTACTTAAGGTATATAAATGTCTCTCTCAAGTTGTCTCAACTATTCGCAAAATCATAACACCTAAATAGCTGCGCTCCTAATTCGCATTAGAGAAGTGCCGTAATCGGTGCATTTTTCGCTTTGCATATTCTATTAACACACCCTCAACATCCCCTACACCACAGGAGGATACCACTCCGGAGTTATTCCACACTAATCCACCCCATTTCCCGCATGGAGACACCACCAGCCCTCACCATTTGGGTTAAAAGTGCCGCCACCCCAAATCAAAATTATGGATAAACAGCTGGCTGTTCTGACTTGTGAACCGTTGATTTGATTGATTTGTGGGGTTTGACGTCCCAAAACAACCATATGATTATGAGAGACGCCGTAGTGGAGGGCTTCGGAAATTTCGACCACCTGGGGTTTTTTAACGTGCACCCAAATCTGAGCACACGGGCCTACAACAGACTTGTGAACCGTGGGGGATACTACATTCGATGTGTTAACTTCTACCACTTGTCCTTATATTTAATTACTGTGCCACATACGGCTAACAAGGTATGCATGCGCCAACCACAGCCACCGCGCAAGTGCACAGTGCAGTAGGGAGTGGGAGGGGGGGAGGCGTGTTGACTTTCTTTCCCTACACTTACTCTTCCAGAGAAATTCTTTATAAATATACTCTTTGTTCTCTTCTCTTGCAAGAAAAATGCCCTAAGTCGTAGATCACTTAAAATGCGTATTCCAAGATACTATAACAAAAGGTGCCAAAAAGAGCACAGATTATGCGATATATTGGTGTTGAGCATCGACACCATGGTCAAACACTAATGGTAGGCTAACGGACTGATGAGCCGACTCAATCGGACTCATGTCGAGCCGTGAGTCTTAGTTAGTCCGAGTGAATAATATTTTGGTGACTCGCAGACCGAGTGAGTCCGCGGTAGAAGAAAATTTTCGTGAGTGTGAGTTCGGCGCAGGAAAATGTTGGTGAGTATGAGTCCGAATGGGCCCAAAGCGCAAAATATATTACCTGAATGAGTCTGAGTGAATGTATGCCTACCTATGTCTACATCTTCCTTTGGTGTATTTCTTTTCCGCGCGTCTACCTATCTCTCCGCTTACCCTTCCATATTTATTTCACTTTTCCTTCCCCGTAGTGTAAGGGTAGCGAACTATAGATGCTACAAATCTGGTCGGCCTCCCCTGCCTCATTTATTTCCTCATTCATTTCTCACTTTCTCTCAAACTGTAAGCACTTTATCTCGGCTACAGTATACATTACGCATACTAAGGGTTAAAGGTTCGTCGTTAATACCTAAAACGTAACGTTTGGCAGAGAGCATCCATCCGTGACAAAATTCACCTGGACATTCTTTTTTTTTTTCGAGACAAACCAGCAACGCAAGCGTGTATCTACATGGGAACGTGAACTGCTCGACGTAACGAAAATGAGTGGGCGATGCTGGATGGAGCCTTCATGCAGATTGTTTGTCAAAGAGACAGGAACGGGCCTGTGGGTGGAGCAGATATTTCGAAAGTCAAGATACTTGAACGCAGAAATTTAGGTCTGACTATCTCTCTGTGACGATTCAGCCATCCGACCAACGTTCAAAGGGACTGTCCACGGCTCGCAGAAATTTTTTTTTTATTATGACGGAAACGAGAATGTCGTTCATCACATCGGCGGCAACGAGCATGGTTTTGTCCCATACAAAAGGAATTGTCATTTAAATTATTCGTTGAGAGTTTACAAAGAATGACCACTAGCATCACCCAATAGCAATGCGGTTCGACCTACTGGCAGGACTGGCAACGCACGAAAGAAGGCCGGAAGATGACCAACTTCATTCGACATTTGCAACGAAGCACGCCCATAAGCGGCCATTATTTTTTTTTTTCTTATAGACCCATTCCATGTTTGTAAATACAGGTAGGCCGATGTCGACATTACGGGTAAAATTATAGCGACGTCCACGCGTAACTTCCGTCATAAGCGCTGAGGGCTGCGATGTGCGCCAACAAGTAAAACTAAGTTGTGAGACGCGACTCACATCCAACCGCGACGTAGCCCGTCGGCATACCGTTTTTTTTTTCTTTTTTTTTTCTCGTTGATTGACTGAGAACACGTACCACAAGCACCATTGAAAACCCAGCAGAAACTGCGGTATGCAGAGCGTCTTTTGCCTACCAAGACAGCGCCACCGCGTTTTCGTGACGTAAGTCCGGTGGAATTTGTCTTCTATATGAGTTGTTTTCATTAAAACAGCGAAAACAGCGCACGCTTATTGAAGTTGGCTTAACAGTCCGTTTGACGCGTCCGCCTATACGTCCACAAAGCTGAGGCCGTGGGCGCTTTAACGTTTCACGCGAGACGCCAAGTTCATACGGAACACAAAAAATATCGAACGGAACTGCATTTCACCTGGATTCGTTATCGATTCCGTATACCTCTACACGCGACGGCCGCGAGTCAAGATGAATCATCGCGTGCGCGGCAAATCCCTAATGAATAAAAAAAAACGGCACTTCTTGTTTTATTATATTCCCTAGTGTGAGACGCGGTTAGGTAACGTTTCGATCGGGGACTTAACCGCTCATATCGCTGGAGCCACCAGCGGGTCTGGCGATTCATACTCTTCATGGATCGGAATAAGACGCATCGAGACTTTCAGTACAGCAACGGTGTGGGCATCGAGGTCACCCTGTCATAGAATTGAAACTGGTGGCTCAAAGTCCAGTTCACTATAGCTAAATGTAGGTCCGGCTTTGACGACCATCGTTTCGCCGAAGATACGCCATCACACGAACCGAGGGCGGTGGAAACGAAAGTTGGCGCGTTACTCAGCCAGAAATTGTTGAGAACTAACGGACAAAGATGTCAAAGAAAGTGTAGGGGATATTATTGCAAGTAATTGTAATGTAAATGTGAAGTAAAAATTGAATGAAAATCTATGTTTTCATCCAATTTGCCGTGGGCAAGGACAGATCCTGCGACCTTCGAATAACGCGTCTGATGCTCCATCAACTGAGCTACCAAGGCGGCTATCCCCCCGTCCACTCCACATGTTACTTAGAATGTTCACTTTGTATTTGGTATATGTGTGGATTTAAACCTGGATGAATGGATGGACGCATGCATATTCGGCTGTGCCCTTTAGATCGGGCGGTGGCTCACGCAACCTAGCCTGGAAGAGTCAGTCAGCGCCTCCTGTTGCCATAATGGCGAGTGTGGGACACTCTTGTTTTGCCAGTTATCCCTATATAACTGGGGAGGGGGGGGGGGATAGCCACTGTGGTAGCTCAGTTGGTAGAGCATCAAACGCGTTATTCAAAGGTCGCAGGTGTTTAGTCCCTGCCCACACAGAATGTTATCTTATCGCCCACCTCTATTTCTTCAAATTTACAATACACATACACTTCCGCCCTGTACTTTCCTTCGCATTTTTGTTTAGTTTTCATTAATACTGTGTCTAACAAAAAAACTGATCCCATAAATTGAGTTAACGCGTCTTTTGTTTAGACAGAAATTGTCACATTTCAATCCATCAGGGATCGATTCTGTTGTCGTGATTTTTTTATTGTCCTTGTTTTCCTATGGTTTCTTCACAATTTCTTCAATAGATTGCCTTCACATTTTATCGCATAAAGGTTATTTTTAGGTTTTTGTATTTACTATTATGTGCGTATTAACGTTAAGATCTTACGCTTGGTCCTGGGAGCAATAATTGATTTGTTGATTCATCGATAGATTGATACTTCAGCGCATGAAACACAAGACGGAACCACGAAGCCAGCTTCTTTCCCTTTTTTTGTGTTCCACCTATGTGTTTCTTTTGCAGCAGTATCGGTTAATTACGTACGAACATGCCCTATGATTCTCTGATAATTGATTGATTGATAAACAGTTTTCATTTTATCCTTTCTTAATAATTTACTTGCATGGGCAATGATTGGGCCTTAAGGTTGTTCCTGGGCACTCAAAAACAATTATCAGATATTTCATTAATTACCTCATTATTTGTAAGGAACCCATCTTCGGCAGATCTACAAAAGTATATGACGTCCGATTCTGGAAGAAACGGCTTTAGCCCCGACAATCCTTCGACACTATCACACACACACACACACCCTTTTCTCGAGTCTCGGGAAAACAAAAGAGTTGCCGATAACGTATTCGCCGAACGTTTGACGGTATACCGAGCAAGCTATCAAAGAGTGCTTTCCGGAATCGAAAAACGGGACGTGCACCGAGGCCGCGTCGTCTTCCTATCGCAACCTGTTCGCACTGTACATAAAGTGATATCGCCCAGCGCAAGTGGCGCGCCGGACCGACAGCACAATGCTTCCGTCGAAGGTGTGGGCGCTATAAACAGGCGCGTACGAACCGCGACGTCGTCGGGGTTAATGGCCACCAAGACGCAAGGCGTTCTGCGGACTCGTGATACATCTTGGCAACGCGATTATTTTTGGCGACAAATGAACATCCACGCGATTCAGGGGTCTCAAACACGTGGCCCGCAAAGGTCGCCGGTTCGATCCCATCGAATTGCGGCGGTCGCGATTCAATGGAGGTCAAAATGCCAGAGGTCCGTGCCACGGTGCGATGTCAGTACAAGTAAAGTAACACCAGAACGGTCGAAATTTACGTAGCCCTCCACTATAAAACGTTCCTCATTATGCATAGCATGCTTTTGGTACGTATGGGCCCAAATATTATTACTGGTGTTGTTGTTGTTTCGATAGTGGCCCGCGGCTTCGCACGGAACCAAGCCTGGGCCCTCCTGTAAAGATTACTCACGTTCATTTCTCATCTATAGCAATTAAGCGATTCGTTCAGGTCTGAGCTACAGAGAAGCATTCTTCTTCGCGAGGCACCTCATGCACGCGGTCGCTTCCGATTCGAACCACCACCAAGGAACAAAAAATATGCATGTCAGAATCGGAGCAAGGATTTTAGGTCATTGCGGAAATCAGAACCGATATGTTTGCTTTTTTTTTTTTTTCCAGACCAGAAGGCAAATGCTCTTCAGAAATGACCCATACATATATACAAGTTATTTCAAAGGTGACATTCTGTTCAAACTACCTGAACTACAAGGGGCTTGTCGACGCAACCTGCCTGCGGGACATCAGCACACCGGGCCACCTGACTTACAGCGATGGATGTACAGTCCGAATCGTGGGTCCCTCCTGGTCTTTATTTAATAGAGTAAATATAGCTGCAGAATTTCGTGTGAAGTGCATTGACACCGTAGAGAAAAGTAACGAAATTAAAGAAAGCAGAAGAAGCGTAAGAAGGAAAAGAGGAAAGAACGAGGGGAGCTCTCTCGCGGCAGAAGTATACGTTATCCGCTAGCAGAGTATGGTTCCGGGTTCGATTACATGCCTGAAGGCGTCCTAGTTCCGACAACACACTAGCAACTCACATACATCAATAGATTCGTACGTCGAGAAGTTAACCCATGCGCAGCCAAACTGACTGCAGTTTCGATTCCGCGGCTGCGGCGAAAGCTTGCGAAGTGTTCCATACCAATTTTCGCTCAGAGGATTAAGCCAATCTTTGGCGCACAATCTGTTCCACATTCATAAGACACGAAGAAACAAAAGTGGACGAAAAGATAACTTGCCGCCGACAGGGACCGGACCTGCGACCTTCGGTCCAGGCGTCCGATGCTCTGACCGATGGAGCTACGACGTCCCCTTCTCACTTTATCGGGTATCTATGTGCCTTCAAACCAGGCAGTGCTTGTCAACACCACTCGTGGTCATGACGGCGAGTGTGGACCACTCCTTTTTATTGCGATAGCAATTATATGTACCCTCTAGGCTAGATTTTGCCGCCGGCGTTGGTGACCGCCGTCATTCACCGTATATGTGAACTAAATATATGAAAACTCAAGAAAGAATAATACACCAGAAAAAGACTCCGCCGCGCGGAATCGAACTTCCGCACTCTTGCTTGTCAGTGCAAGGCGTTAGCCACTGAGCCACGAAGGAGCACCTCCTTCAACGTTGAAACGGCAAGCTATTTATATCTATACCACTTACCGCTGGCGATGCCGATCTCGGGGAACTATCGTGTTTCAGCATTAACAGCGAGATGGCGCAATGAGCGCACGTTCCCAGATCGTCGCAACGCGGCTACGCGCGCTCATGCGTTGTTCTCCCACGCGTACTTTGCCCCGCAGAGGGGGGGTGGGGAGGAGGTAGACGCTCACGAGTGCTAATTTGCAGTGGGGAGAATTGCACTCCTTGGGCTTTCACCGTTTGCGAAAAGGGCGCGCTTTTCAGACACAGCGAAGCAACTAATGAGACACTTGTTCGCATTCATCTGTACCTGTAAGTACGTTTCGTGCGTCATTCGTGCATGAGCAACTCGGGGCACGTTTCGATCTGCTTGCCATTCTTCGCGTGATATTCCAATTTGTTGCTATAGCATTCACTGCTCCGCCTTTGCGGCAAAGCTGTGACTTTTATTCACCAGTTGACGTCAAGCAGCACGTGATTTTTTTAACGAGCGGACAGCCGAAAGCTAAGCTCTCACATATCATCGGAAGGCATCAAGTCAGCCGGAACGAGACCCTCACTATGAATGAAGGAAATATTTTTTACACAACATACATAATCTCTCGAAATCCCTTTTCTCCATTCGATCCCTGCGACTGCTAGCCAGCGCCCCCCACCGTAGCCCAGGCGGCGAGTATAGAACACTGTTTTCACCCGAGGGCTGGTTTCTTGCTTCGGGTCTGAGCGCAGACAAAAACCAGTAAACGAGCCGGCTAAACAAGCATGCAATTGGTTCCGAGCGGTCGTCTCGTTTCACGATTATTTCGACCTATCATTGAGTCATCAAGTGCAATCGAGTCAACCATTGTGACACCGAAAAATACGGTGTCGCATCGTTTTACTTGCAGAGACGAGAAGCCGCAACAATCCCCTGATAGAGGTGTTGTTTTTACGAAAATTAAACTTACCAATGTGTAATGTAATGAATAGAGTAAAAGGGTAATTGAATTAGGGTACAAAGAATGGGAGGATTTCACTGCTATCTAAACTGAGACGGCATGTAACTTCAAGTTACGTAGCAAATACTTTTTTTTTCTTCAAAGCCAGCATCTCTGACCTAGTTGCATTGAATAATTTAGTCTATTTCATAAAGACCCATCTTTGTTATCAATATTGTCATCTACCAGACAACTGTTTTGTTCGATTCCGCACATGTGCGTTTACTTTCAATAGTGGACCGGAAACTGGCCTTCCCTGGCTATCGGTACAGATATCAGCATATTCACGGCTATGTGCAAAAAGAATATAATCCTTTCACTCGTCATCTCAAATTAAGGGGGGAGGGGGATGAACCTACTAGCTAAAAAAAACATCAGTGCACATAAACACAAACATCGCACCGCGTCGACTCCTGTCCTCTGCATGCTTGAGGTTTTGACAAAGATAGGTCGACTTATCAAAACGTCGGTCAGTTTGTCTGAAGCACCTACTCCATGTTCATGCAACCTCTATATCACACTGCGTTTCACCTGGTTACCCACATTAAATCATGTGCAAGCCATACTAGTTTCCAGACATTGTTACTCATGCCGGAAGGAAAAAACTAGTATTGCTTCTTCCATGTTGCTACACAAGAAGCCACGCGATAACAAGAAAACAACTAGGAGAACAGAGTCATCCGAAAATAAATAATAGATATCACGCCGTCGTGCGCCCTAGCTTTGGTAAAAGCCGGCCACATCAAAGTTTCAACAACGCGAAACTAGACCAACGGGCGATGGCAAGCACCCTCTATGAGCCCACAAGTATAACGGTCGTTACCTGGAAATGAATGGGGAACGGCGCACATAATAGCTTACTTTGGCTTTACGACAGCAAGGGAGAGGCCGATGAGGATCCGAGGCAGACGAATGAGATGGGTTTCGTGCGAAGCGTAGTAGCTAGTGCTCTTTTTCTTTCTCGTGTTTGTGTGACGTAGAAACATCGTCTGCCCGTTCCCATGCGTCGGATTGAAGAAATGACCTTTTCCAGCAGCGACACGCTCGAGTCAACATCACGCGCGCGCACATTTACTGCGATGCGCGTGACACACGTGACTAGAAAAACACGCGCACGTAAAATGTGTTGCAATGCGCGCTTGAATACGGAACGCTTGTTGCCGCGCGTCGCCGCAACCGTCCCGGCTATTTCGCAGTTCGCGCTTGCGCCCTCACAGTCACACGAAAAGTGTGCGCGCAGTGTGAAACCGCTAATTCATGGCCACAGCGGCTCCTTATTGCACCGAAACCTGCGAGCATTGCGTCACTGGAATAAGCACGCAATGCGAGCTAGAGGTGTCCCTACACCCCGGGAAAAAAAAAGAAAAAAAAACGCGCATAATTTGCGCCTAGTCAAAGACAAACGCACAGGCGTGAAATTGATTGTACTATTGTGATCGCGTACCTGTGGATCTCATGAGATGCGTACCTGCTCAGAAAGAAAAAGAAAAAAGACGATGTTTCGACAAGCGCTGATTACTTTGTTTGTTCAGTTGCTTTCGCGTAGTTCTCAAGCTACGCGAGTGTTTCGCGTGGGTGGTTTTACGGGGGGAAATGCCTCTCGTCTAAAGTCGTGGGGGTCGTTCACTGGACAGACATTTCGTCCCTGAGAACAAAAAAAAAAAAAAAAAAACTCGGCACTAAACGAGCCGGAGATGACAGGAAACTAATCACGGATCAATGGTCGACCGCCGGCAAGAAGAGACAGCCGACAAGACACAAAATGACACTCTTCAAGCAAGGACTTTCCTTTCCCAGAGCTGGTAGACGGCTAAAAAAAAAAAAGTAAAGATACTAGAAGCACTAAACAAAAGCGCTGCCAGGTCCTAATGGTACTCATCCAAGCGTCGCGCCTCAGTACCTAGTACGTGGGGTCGACGGCAAAAAAAGCAAAATAGAGAAGGCGACCGACCTCTTCCTAGCAACCCCCCCCCCCCCCCCCTTCGAAACGATGTGCCGACATGCTCGTTTCCTGGGGAATCGCCCCCTCGATGCCAGCACGTTGGCAATTCCGTCGCTCGAACCCACAGCTGCATTGTGTCTCGGAACCGATCACCCCGGAGACTGGGTTTCAATTTCCTCGACAGCCGAGGGAAACCCCTACGCGAGCACTACCACTACAACAGGCCAACGCGATTTCAGAGCTCTCCCGGCCTGTACGAGAAAAAAAGACGCCACGGAGTCGTTCGAAAAGCTTTCCAGCGGCAAGCTCGTAGAAAAACAACAAAATACAGAGTTGTGCGGCACGAACAAGGGTTTCCGAAACGGAGGAAGACCCGGGGCGTCGTGAGGTCATCAAACCATGCGTCAAGTCGTCCGCGACGTCTCTCCGTCACTTCGGAGAGTCCACGACTGCCTCCTTTGAAGGGCGTGGACGTTCGCTTACGTAACGGCTATTTTTCCTCGTCCCTAACCTACCACTACCACGCGCACTGATTGGTCTCCGATGTTCCGAGAAGACCGAGGTTAGGCTTACAAATAAATACACGACCGCACAAAACTGCGAGCACACGATAGCTCGGAGGGAGGAGCCCTCGCTACCAAACACAGGCGCCTTGCGAACCGAGCTCATCCCACACAGTGAGTGATCCGATCCACAGTTTTTTCGAAAGGTGCCCCCTCGAAGTACGCTTTCGCGGTGTTCCTGGCATTCCAGCGAGGTCCGCAGTGCGTTGGGAGTTCGTAAGAGTGACTTACCTGGCTGTGTCCATCGCCGGAGGTATTCCGATCCAGAGGCAGAACCACGAGATTGACAAAAAGTACAGCACGCCAATCGTGTAAACACCTGACGCCCGAGCAGTAACTTTGTGCTGCCCCACACGATCTAGCGAGGCTGCCAGATTTACCCGACAGATGGCGACAGAAGCTTTGACCGCTGCGTGAATTCTTGCAGTTTCGGTTTCGTTGCGGACGCATATGGCTCAAACAAGGCGGGGATGATGCATTTTTATTCTTGCAATGAAAAAAAAACACAACCCTCGAGATTTGTATCTGTTAATAGTGGCTAAGGTTTGTTTAAAAAAAATTAATTCACTCATGTCAAGGCAAGTAATTCAAACATGAACAGAAAATATGTTTTTCAAACGAAGAAAAAAATATTGTTTTAAGGCAACTAATTCAAACATCAACAGAAAATATGTCTTTCAAACGAAGAAAAAAATATTGTTTTGGGGCCATTTTTAGGTTTTTTAAAAGAGCTATTTTAAGGGTAATGTGCTGTATTAGTTTTCATCAATTTTTTTTAGCGTTTGCACAACAACATAAGTGAAAAAAATATTTTGCAACACAAATCTCAAAGGCTATTGTTCTGTTGGCTGCGACTGGAGTCAGAGCAAGGAAATTTTATAGACTCCCTGGAGTGACAGTCCCGGCCGCCGCCAACGGGAGCAAGTGAAGCCATCAACGGCCATATTGCTAGGGGAAAAACAGGGCGGAACCGTCATAGACTGCAATGGAATACGCGCTTTGCTCGCGTCAGTTTGCAGTTCCACCATAAAAATTGAGATGGAAACCACTTTTAGGTTACACCAACGAGCAAATGCCTCTTCTCGTTTATGAAACAAATTATTTCATGCACCCATTGTAGATGCATGCTTTCAGATCAATCTATTGTCGATGGATCCTTCGCATATCGAGCTTGCTGGCGCACAATTATAACTATTGCGGCACAGAGAGGTTTTAGTATATATTGGGTGTTTTAAGAAATGTGCCAACAGATACTCAATATCAAGGGGAACACTACATTTGCTCGCCTCTTTCATACATGTGTGTGTGTGTGTGTGTGTGTGTGTGTGTGTGTGTGTGTGTGTGTGTGTGTGTGTGTGTGTGTGTGTGTGTGTGTGTGTGTGTGTGTGTGTGTGTGTGTGTGTGTGTGTGTGTCGGCAGATTACCAGAGAATATATAAGGAAGTTGAAATCAGTAAAGCTAAAGATAGAGAAAAGAGGTAATTAAGTAAACGGGAATCAGCAGTAATTTTCCTAGAGTTATTGAACTCTAACGAATTTACAGGTGGAACCAAAACCGAAGCACTGATGTCGCGTGCAAGTGACTTGCACGTGAAATCGGTACTTCGGTGGCGTACCAACTCTTTGACGAGGGGGGGGGGGGGGCAGCTTTACTTACCTAATTCGCTCGCGGAATATATATATATATATATATATATATATATATATATATATATATATATATATATATATATATATATATATATATATATATATATATATATATATATATATATACGATGTACGAAGTTCGAAAATGTTTGTTTCTTCCAATGTTTCCGCAGGAGCACCTGACTTCGTCAGGGAATACAGGGTACACGAAAAAACGCACTTTTTAAATAGATGAGTAGAGTGGGGGCCCCAACACGTGCTTAACTATTATCGTCATAGATATGACATATATCGTATCACTATCAATAAACATATATAGGCACTTGAGCGATATGGTTATGACTGTATGAAAAAAAAAATTGCAAGCAATACACAGTTTTCTACTACAAAGTATGGGGCATGCGCAGAAACATGCAAAACGGTCAGTGCTGAGATGTATACTAACGTTGTTACGTTTATATACAATGGTGGGAAATGTAAACGGAGTATTAGTGGAGCGCGCGATCATTTCCGAGCAAGCGCCTCTTACATTACATCACTTTGTGGATATGCGGTGGTCTTTTATGCATCACCTCACAACTCTCTGCATAAATACAATTAGTTCATCATTGCCGAGAAAGAGAGAGGAATTAGCAGCGCTGCAAGTGTGCGCTTCTTTAAGTCTATATAATGCAAAAAAAAAAAACGGACACTAACTATATCCCTGGTTCACGGAATCAAGTTTCAGGGAAAGATTATAAGCTGAGCTTCCCACTGCTCGATTCCACTGTTTGTGTGTGTGTGTGTGTGTGTGTGTGTGTGTGTGTGTGTGTGTGTGTGTGTGTGTCGGCAGATTACCAGAGAATATATAAGGAAGTTGAAATCAGTAAAGCTAAAGATAGAGAAAAGAGGTAATTAAGTAAACGGGAATCAGCAGTAATTTTCCTAGAGTTATTGAACTCTAACGAATTTACAGGTGGAACCAAAACCGAAGCACTGATGTCGCGTGCAAGTGACTTGCACGTGAAATCGGTACTTCGGTGGCGTACCAACTCTTTGACGAGTGGGGGGGGGGGGGGGCAGCTTTACTTACCTAATTCGCTCGCGGAATATATATATATATATATATATATATATATATATTATATATATATATATATATATATATATATATATATATATATATATATATATATATATATTGTAGCATTGATATTTGGCACAGGCCGGAACGCCAGCTGAAGAAGAGAAGGAAGAGTGTTGTTGCTGCTCGCGCTCGCTCCGCTTGACAGCTGGTCGGTTCTACCGCTACGTTTTCCACAAAGTAAACGTCTCTTCTGCTCACCACTAAAGGTGTACTATCAAGTGGTGGAGAGTGCTGGGTACCTTTTTCCATCCTGGAACTCCGCAACCGAACTCTACCTTCGCCATCAACAATGTCCATCGACGCTGCACAGCAGACGGCTCCTACATCTCCACCTGTCCACTGTCCCGGCGTCCCGAGAGAGCGAGATCCAGACATCTTCAACGGCACCGATGAGCAGGACGTCGAGGACTGGCTCTCTTCGTTCGAACGAGTAAGCGTCAACAACAGGTGGGACGAAAACGACAAACTGGGCCGCGTCCACTTTTACCTCAGAGGAGTAGCAGAGCTCTGGCTCAACAACCACGAAGCCGAGCTTACCGACTGGGCCACTTTCAAGACCACCTTCGCGGACGTGTTTGGCCGACCGACAGTGCGCAAGCTCCGTGCAGAACAGCGCTTGCGGGATCGCGCCCAACTGTCGGGAGAGGGTTTCACGTCCTACATTGAGGACGTCGTAGGCCTCTGCCGTCGCTTTGATCCTGACATGTCGGAAACCGCCAAGGTAAAACACATTATGAAGGGCATCGAGGACGATGCCTTCCACATGCTGGTGGCTAAAGACCCGCAAACAGTTTCGGAAGTCATCCAACACTGCCAAAGTTTCGATGAGTTGCGAAAACAGCGCATTTCAACGCGACGGCCTACTTTCGACATGACCAGCACGCCAGCATTGACCGTTGGTGCAATATCTCCAGAACAGACTGTATTGACCCCGCAAATCCAGCAATTTATCCGAGAGGAAGTGGCACGCCAGTTGTCCCTTGCCCCCTTGCTTCCCAGCAATACGCATGGGCTGACCTCGTCACTGCGCCAAACCATCGAAGAGCAAGTCTGCGAGGCACTTCCCCCCACGTACCAGCCACCACCTGTGTCCGCTCCCCTGACTTACGCTGACGTCGCGCGAAGGCAGGTACATGCGCCGTCAAACGTCGTCGACCCTGCCCACCAAGCGAACGCCTTCTACGCAACACACGTACCGGCAGGCTCGCATGTTCCCATTTACCGCCGTCCTTCAACGCTTCCCAACAACCCTTGGCGTACATCGGATAACAGACCTATCTGTTATTACTGTCGTCAGCCTGGCCATGTTGAGCGGTTCTGTCGCCGGCGCGTCCCTCACTCAGGCATTATTGATGGCACCTACGGCTACGCCCCCACAGAACCACCACAGACGCTGCCGTTCCATGCAGCTTCGGACACTTCTCCGCCGAGCCGCCGCGCCTTCAACCCACGCTGATCGCCTTCCCCGCGCCGACGTTCGCCTTCACCAATGCTTCGGCGTGCACCACCTGCCCAAACGGAAAACTGACCATCGCAGTTCCGGAGGCAAGAACTGCGCCACCGTCGAACTCCACAAGGCCTCGTTCTCTACCGAATAATGAAATAACTGTCTTGATTGAAGGTATCCCCGTTCAAGCATTAATAGATACCGGAGCTGCCGTGTCTGTATTGAGTGAAGCATTGTGTCGCAAGTTAAGAAAAGTTACGATTCCGCTTTCTGGTCTCTCCCTTCGTACGGCAACAGCGCATCACGTGAACCCTTCTATGACGTGCACGGCTCGGTTAATCATCCAGGGCGTTCTGTACGTGGTTGAATTTATCGTGTTTCCGCACTGCTCACACGACGTCATATTAGGCTGGGACTTCCTTTCCACACATCATGCCGTTGTTGATTGTGCCCGGGCCGAACTAGAATTGTCATCGCTCTCCGACGACGATTATAATAAGCCTTCTATTTCTCGTGTTGTCGTCGCCGCGGAGACTGATATTCCACCTATGTCTTCTGTTATTGTGCCGATCTCGTGCGACCATGCCGCTTTTTCGGACGTCATGTTCACGCCGTCAGAAGACTTCACTTCTCGAAAAAACGTTCTTCTGCCTTTTGCTCTTCTGACGGTCGAAGCCACTTGCGCAAACATTTATGCCACGAATCTCCTTTCTGTACCAGTCACCCTATTCCGTGGCGAATGCATCGGCCGCCTTGAGGACATCGATTGTGTTTGCACCAGTCAACTGCCCTATCAAGCAAAAAGCCTTGAGATCGCCAGTGTTACTTCCGCTCTCACATCCGCCACCTCTTCCCTCGACGTCTTCCTTCCATCGATTGATCCTGACCTTCCTGTTGACCAACGAACTCAACTCTTGACACTTCTCGACCACTTCCGCTCATCGTTCGACTTCAAACAAACCAGTCTGGGCCGAACATCTGCAATTGTCCATCGTATTGACACTGGCACCCACGCACCATTGCGTCAGCGTCCATACCGGGTCTCCCACGCCGAACGCCAAGTTATAGACGATCAAGTGTCTGATATGCTCAATCGTGGCGTTATACAGCCGTCTAACAGTCCGTGGGCCTCCCCGGTGGTACTGGTCAAAAAGAAGGACGGGGGCATCCGATTCTGTGTGGATTACAGGCGCCTTAACAAGATCACGCGCAAAGATGTTTATCCGCTCCCCAGAATTGACGACGCTCTCGACTGTTTGCAAGGTGCAGAATTCTTTTCTTCGCTGGATCTTCGATCGGGATACTGGCAGGTACCCATGGATGAAGCTGACCGCGCCAAGACTGCGTTTGTAACTCCGGACGGCTTGTACGAGTTTAACGTGATGCCGTTCGGCCTTTGTAACGCCCCAGCCACCTTCGAGCGTCTGATGGACAACATACTTCGAGGCCTTAAATGGCAGACGTGTCTTTGCTATTTGGACGACGTCGTCGTTTTTTCAAAAGACTTCGATACCCATCTTCTGCGCCTCGCAAGTGTCCTGCATTGCCTTACACATGCTGGGCTCCAACTAAATTTGAAAAAGTGCCATTTTGCCGCCCGGAAGCTCACCATCTTAGGGCATGTTGTCAGCAAGGACGGCGTTCTACCTGATCCTGGAAAACTCCGTGCTGTCGCCCAGTTTCCGAAGCCATCGACACTTAAGGAACTCCGGAGCTTTATCGGCTTATGTTCATACTTTCGCCGATTTGTCCGTAATTTTGCATCTGTCATGGCCCCTTTAACACGGCTACTTTCTGACACCGAGGGCATTTCGGCGTGGTCTTCCAATTGCGATAAGGCATTCGCGAAACTACGTCAATTGCTGACATCTCCACCGATTCTCCGTCACTTTGATCCTGATGCCCCTACAGAAATACACACCGACGCAAGTGGAGTCGGACTTGGCGCTATTCTTGCTCAACGCAAGTCTGGATACGACGAGTACGTCGTTTCTTATGCCAGTCGCACTCTTACTAGGGCTGAACAGAATTATTCAGTCACAGAAAAAGAATGTCTAGCCATCGTCTGGGCAATCACAAAATTTCGACCCTACGTCTATGGCCGTCCATTTGACGTCGTGACTGATCACCACGCCCTCTGCTGGTTATCGTCACTAAAAGACCCATCTGGCCGTCTCGCTCGTTGGGCGTTACGCCTCCAAGACTATGATATCCGTGTCGTCTACAGGTCAGGCCGCAAACATTCAGATGCCGACGCTCTCTCCCGCTCTCCACTTCCCCATGAACACGGAAGTACTTCTGTATCCAGCCTCGATGCTGTGGCACTTTCGTACGCGGACATGCCCTATGAACAGCGCCAAGACGCTTGGATAGCCTCTATGATAGAGTTACTGTCTCGGCCGTCCCAAGTTACGCCCAATCGTTCACTGCAGCGCACAGCTCGACACTTTACCATCCGCGATGGACTCCTGTACCGTCGCAACTACCTTTCTGACGGCCGCAAGTGGTTGCTTGTGATTCCTCGCCACCTACGTGCCGACATTTGCGACTCTTTTCACGCGGATCCTCAATGCGGCCACGCCGGTGTGATAAAAACGTATGCACGTCTCCGGCTGCGGTACTATTGGCGCGGAATGTACCGCTTTGTCCGACAGTACGTGCGTTCGTGCTCCAAATGTCAACGCCGAAAAAGCCCACCACACATAGCCAATGGACAACTGCAGCCGTTGCCTTGCCCCTCCCGCCCTTTCGACCGCATCGGAATTGACTTGTACGGTCCCCTTCCCTATACGCCTAACGGGAACCGCTGGGTGATTGTCGCCATTGA
This sequence comes from Rhipicephalus microplus, assembly GCF_013339725.1. Classification (NCBI taxonomy): domain Eukaryota; kingdom Metazoa; phylum Arthropoda; class Arachnida; order Ixodida; family Ixodidae; genus Rhipicephalus; species Rhipicephalus microplus. Next base: position 145,481,595 of record NC_051167.1, read on the forward strand.
TCACTTGACACGCTATGCTGAAACTGCTGCGCTGCCAGAGGCCACATCACGTGAAGTTGGCTTATTTATCCTTCACAATCTCATTCTACGCCATGGCGCGCCTCGTGAGCTACTCAGTGACCGCGGCCGTACGTTCCTCTCCGAAGCGGTACAAGCCCTTCTTCGCGAATGCAACGTTGTGCATCGGACAACCAGCGCATACCATCCGCAAACGAATGGAATGACCGAACGGTTTAACCGCTCACTGGGCGACATGCTATCCATGTACGTGTCCGCTGATCACACCAACTGGGACCGCATACTACCCTTTGTAACTTACGCTTACAACAGCGCCACTCAGTCTACGACAGGATTCTCTCCGTTCTTCCTCCTTTACGGGCGCGAACCTTCCTCATTCATGGACACCATTCTCTTGTATCATCCAGACGCTTCGGAATCCACAACTCTATCTGAAGTCGCCACCTATGCAGAAGAATGCAGGCAACTCGCGCGTTCCTTAACCGCCCAAGATCAAGCGTACCAGAAGAACCGTCACGACGAAAACCTGTCTTCGCAGTCATACTCGCCTGGCGCCTTGGTATGGCTTCGGGTTCCCTCATCTGTTCCTGGTCTTTCCACCAAGCTACTGCCGAAGTACGAAGGCCCCTACCGAGTCCTACGTCAGGCCTCACCGGTTAACTATATTGTTGAGCCGGTTCAACCATCAACAGACCGACGGCATCGAGGCCGCGAGACTGTTCACGTAGATCGATTGAAGCCGCACTACGACCCACCCGTCGTACCCGTTCCATAGGTCGCCAGGATGGCTCCTTTTCTGAGGGGGGAGTGATTTGTAGCATTGATATTTGGCACAGGCCGGAACGCCAGCTGAAGAAGAGAAGGAAGAGTGTTGTTGCTGCTCGCGCTCGCTCCGCTTGACAGCTGGTCGGTTCTACCGCTACGTTTTCCACAAAGTAAACGTCTCTTCTGCTCACCACTAAAGGTGTACTATCAAGATATATATATATATATATATATATATATATATATATATATATATATATATATATATATATATATATATATATATATATATATATATATATATATATATATATATATATATATATATATACGATGTACGAATTTCGAAAATGTTTGTTTCTTCCAATGTTTCCGCAGGAACACCTGACTTAGTCAGGGAATACAGGGTACACGAAAAAACGCACTTTTTAAATAGATGAGCAGAGTGGGGGCCCCAACACGTGCTTAACTATTATCGTCATAGATATGGCATATATCGTATCACTATCAATAAACATAGGCACTTGAGCGATATGGTTATGACTGTATGAAAAAAAAATTGCAAGCAATACACAGTTTTCTACTACAAAGTATGGGGCATGCGCAGAAACATGCAAACGGTCAGTGCTGAGATGTATACTAACGTTGTTACGTTTATATACAATGGTGGGAAATGTAAACGGAGTATTAGTGGAGCGCGCGATCATTTCCGAGCAAGCGCCTCTTACATTACATCACTTTGTGGATATGCGGTGGTCTTTTATGCATCACCTCACAACTCTCTGCATAAATACAATTAGTTCATCATTGCCGAGAAAGAGAGAGGAATTAGCAGCGCTGCAAGTGTGCGCTTCTTTAAGTCTATATAATGCAAAAAAAAAAAAACGAACACTAACTATATCCCTGGTTCACGGAATCAAGTTTCAGGGAAAGATTATAAGCTGAGCTTCCCACTGCTCGATTCCACTGTTTGTTCGTCGCCACTTTGAAAGCTGCTGCCACCGTTACAAGGTACCATAAGCAAAACTGATAAATGATATGGTTGATTGGAGACTGAAGCGCAAACCTTTTTTTTTTTTTTCCTCTTTCACTACGTAAAACCAAACATTGAAAAGAATTCATCACAATCATAGGCTCACAGCAGCTTCACAGAGCAACGGTGATGCTATTTCTTTTCTAAGGAAGAAAATTATTTTCGTGAGCAGCAAGTGCTTTCATTAGCCAATGAAAACTTTGCTCATTCACATCTGTAGCTGCGTCAGCCGGCTAGGCACAGCAGAATCAAAGCACGAGCCAGTGATGTAATCTTATAGGGCCCTGCTCAGGGCTAGCCTGCTCCTCAATTCTACAGCACAAGGCACGAAAGCGTTGTACAGCGGTCCACACCGCAAAGAGTCTACTAGAAAAATCTTCCCAACAGAATTGTTGGAAATATTTCATTATATGTAACACTTTCTCGTAATATAATGATCCCCTCGTAACAGTAAAACTGAGTGATTACTGTGGTCAAAGAAAACATCAGCTTAGTTGTTTGTTTCCCCGTCGTGCAGCCAACATTGCCCACTGTTGGAGGGGGGGGGGGGGGGCTCAGCTTCGTCTTTTTCTTCTTGGTGGGGGGCTAGCACCCCTTGCCCCCCGGCTGATACGCCTACTGCGTGCGACCGACAAACTCTAGGAGAGTTACTACAATGAACCGTTTATAACAACGATTGCGGTGGCGTTATTTCTGCATAATATTTATCAACTTCCATTGGCGACGTCTGTTGTCATGGCAAGTGCAGCCTTCAGAGCCTTCAAACGAGGTAGCTCCATGTTTTATATAACGCCACTCAATCATTCTGGCAAACCTCATCTATCGGCGTTTTGGTTTCGGTTTCGTCGGCAAGCTAGAACAGATTTCAAAGGTGTTTCATGTCTTTTTAGATGCAATGGCTTATTTTCGCGGCTAAATTTCATTCAAGCTACATCAAGGAGGTAGAAACTACCAGGTTTTTCGCAAATACGCTGGGAAAGCAGGAAAAATTGAAGGTAGACCGCCAGGCCACAGTCTGGTTGTCTGCCCAGTTCTGTCGGAGCAGCAGGTCACCGTCCTTAGCCCTCCAACTATTTCTTCGAACAACACAACCCCAATCATAACGCACTGCACTGTCTTTCGGAAACCGGACACGGACAATCACGGCATGGAATATTCTCTACGTTTGCGATTTTCTCCATAAACATGCACGAAATTCGATATTCACTCGCAAAAAAAAAAAAAATACGCATGCACGACGTCAGTCTTGTCTTGTAAGACAACACCAGAAAATTTGGAATTCAAAGGGCATTCAGACGACCTACTCGCCCCAATGTTTTATACGTGCTGCCATAGACCGCAAGTACTTCGTGCTTCGTCCATAAACTTAAAACTCACAGACAATGTCGTGTCAGCGAGCATTTAAAGCTTCAAGTTACCTTCCATATAGTTATACGCATGTATTACACGCATGCGCACCTTTGATATTGTTTCTAATTTAACAAAATACGCGAAAAAAACAGGCGATTGTCAGCGAACAAAGCGAGATTATATTTACCCGTGAAAAGTGATCCCATGAGTCTTCTTGAATCGATTTATGCAGCCATAAGTCACTATGACCTTGTAAAATATGTAAATGCTTTACAAAAGCATGTTACAGTCTCCAAAGGTCACTGCGAGGGCAGAGCTACGAAGTGCACTTTGTCGTCTGCTTCCGCGTCTTTCCTTTACCAATATGGCGGCGACCGGCGTCACTTATGAGGGCGCACCTCCACTCCAGAAGACATCCTCCGTGAATCAGAGCTACACATCTACATAACTGTCATATGCATGTTGCGGCCATGGCTCTTTTTCGTATCGCTTTATGTGTTCGATTTCAGCTCTCACTTTGCCGCATGCAGCATGTTGAACGATGGTCTATAAGTCTGCAAGTTACTTTTGTTTAAATATTACATCTCTCGGAGGCTGTACAAATGGTGTCGAGACTTGTTGGGCCATTTACAATAAATTTCAAAACGTGTAAAAATTTGTAAAAGTTACAATAAATTTTAAAAGTTACAGTTAAAATAAATACACAGTAAAAAATGTAATTTCGTACAGAAAGAACTCAGTAAAAACTAGATTGCATACGAAGAAAGTTAGCAAAAGCATGGCCTCAGAGAAAAAACTTTCTCTTTCTCTTCGAGGGCGTTTTTTTAAGGGAACGTAATTTGTGCGTCATAAGTTACTGGAGCTGTCTGAAGTGAAAGACATTGGTAATGGGTGAAAGACAGTGCCAACTCAATGCATGCAGTTTGATAACAGAGAGCGCCAAAATTTGAGCACAACCTTTTTACAAGGTATTTTTTGAAACCTTTGGTAGGTGCCGCCACCATGCTACATCAGCCTCGACTACCTACAGCCAGCGTTTTCGGACCACGTACACTTGCAGCCTGCAGGACCTCAGTCATCGTCGCTTGACGTAATCGCGTAATGCGTTATGTGTAGCATATCTAGCGTGCGCACTCATCAAGGGGATGTCTTCGTCTTGTTCTTCGAGAGGAGTCTGATGATCACGGATCATCATCACTAAAAAAAAAAAAAAAAAGAGTGGACGTAAGTAGGAAAACAAGAGAGAGAAAGGGAAAAATTATTAGGAAAGATTAGAAGGGGCCAGAGTAAGAAATATATAAAGTGAGGGAAGAAAGACAGAAAGAATACAGACAATGAGTAAAATGAAAGACAAGAGGAATCAAAATAAAACCGGAAAGAAACAAAGAAGGCTACCAAGGTCCGCCCCTTCTTCAGGATCGCCACCCCTACTGAAATGCTTCCTTAAAACTCATTTTTTTTTTAATAGTTCGGGCATCGCTATGCAACAGTAAACAATTATATATAGTTATATAAAACATAAGCACCTGCTTAACGTATGCCTTTTATACATATCTTAAGCGCCACAGGGACGTTTCGCACGATGAAGAAATTGCAAGCCACCTAGAGCTTCCATGCTCATACTTCACATGACGTCGATTCCCTAAGGTGCGTGAGATCTGCCTAATTTTTCTTTTGTATCATACATTCATTCAGAATTGGTGTTTGTTATGTTGACCTATACTATTTGACAATTTTAATAATATGATAAAAAAGGCATTATAGCAAAAGTTTAATACGTCTAGGAAGATTGTAGCGTAAATAGCTTGATATACCGATTATACTTACTTTGAAGAGGCGTAATTAACATGATTATCGGACGACATGTTCTCTGAAAGGATAACAACTAGACATCTGAAATTCTGGGCAATCGATATTTCTCCGGAACTAAAACTGAAGTCTTGATGTAGGGTATGCGCTTGTTATTCGGTTTCAATATGACCGTTACGTCTTGTTTGTATTCATTTCCATTATCATCATCATCATCATCATCATCATCATCATTATAATCATCATCATCAGCCTGACTACGTCCACTGCAGAACAAAGGCCTCTCCCATGTTCCGCCAGTTAACCCGGTCCTGTGCTTGCTGCTGCCAATTTATACCCGCAAACTTCTTAATCTCATCTGCCCACCTAACCTTCTGTCTCCCCCTAACCCGCTTCCCTTCTCTGGGAATTCAGTTAGTTACCCTTAATGACCAGCGGTTATCCTGTCTACGCGCTACATGCCCGGCCCATGTCCATTTCCTCTTCTTTATTTCAACTATGATATCCTTAACCACCGTTTGTCCCCTAATCCACTCTGCTCCCTTCTTGTCTCTTAAGGTTACACCTACTATTTTTCTTTCCATTGCTCGCTGCGTCCTCCTCAATTTAAGCTGAACCCTCCTTGTAAGTCTCCAGGTTTCTGCTCCGCAGCTAAGTACCGGCAAGATACAGCTGTTATATACCTTCCTCTTGAGGGATAGTGGCAATCTACCTGTCATAATTTGAGAGTGCTTGCCGAATGTGCTCCACCCCATTCTTATTCTTCTAGTTACTTCAATCTCGTGGTTAGGCTCTGCGGTTATTACCTGCTCTAAGTAGACATAGTCTTCTACAACTTCAAGTGCACTATTACCTATCTCGAAGCGCTGCTCCTTTCCGAGGTTGTTGTACATTACTTTCGTTTTCTGCAGATTAATTTTAAGACCCACCTTTCTGCTCTCCTTGTCTAACTCCGTAATCATGAGTTGCAATTCATCCCCTGAGTTACTCAGCAATGCAATGTCATCGGCGAAGCGCAGGTTACTAAGGTATTCTCCATTAACTCTTACCCCTAACTGTTCCCATTCTAGGCTTCTGAAAACCTCCTGTAAGGACGTGGTAAATAGCATTGGGGAGATTGTGTCCCCCTGCCTTACACCCTTCTTGATTGGTATTCTGTTGCTTTCTTTATGAAGCACTATGGTATAGTAGTTGATCCCCTGTAGATTTCTTCCAGAATGTTTATATATACTTCATCTACGCCCTGATTCCGCAGTGTCTGCATGACGGCTGATATTTCTACTGAATCAAACGCCTTCTCGTAATCTATGAAGGCTATGTATAGTGGTTGGTTATACTCTGAGCACTTCTCTATTACCTGATTGATAGTATGAATGTGGTCAATTGTTGAGTAGCCTGTTCGAAATCCTGCTTGTTCCTTTGGTTGATTGAATTCTAATCTTTTCTTTACTCTGTTAGCAATTACCTTTGTAAATAGCTTGTATACTACAGAGAGCAAGCTGATCGGCCTGTAATTCTTCAAGTCCTTGTTATCTCCTTTCTATGCATTAAGATGATGTCAGCGTTCTTCCAAGACTCTGGTACCCTTCCCGTCAGGAGACACCTCGTAAACAGGGTGGCTAGTTTTTCTAACACAATCTGTCCTCCATCTTTCAGCAGATCTGATGTTACCTGATCCTCACCAGCAGTTTTGCCTCTTTGCATGCTCTCCAAAGCTTTTCTGACTTCTTCTATCATTACTGGTGGGGTGTCAGTCTGGGTTACTGCTAGTTCTTATAGTATTAAGGTCGTGGTTGTCTCGGCTACTGTACAGATCTCTGTAAAACTCCTCCGCTATTTTAACTATCCTATCCTATATTATAGTTATTTTGCCTTCTTTGACCCTTAGTGCATACATCCGACTTTTGCCTATCCCAAGTTTCCTCTTCACTGCTTTGACGCTTCCTCTGTTTTTCAGAGCGTGTTCCATTCTCTCCATGTTACACCTTCTTACATCACATACTTTACGTCTATTAATCAACTTCGAAAGCTCTGCCAGTTCTATTTTGTCTGTTGTACTTGACACTTTCATGATTTGACGCTTCTTAATTAGGTTCTTCGTTTCCTGGGAAAGCTTGCCAGTGTCCTGTCTAACTACCCTGCCTCCAACTTCCACTGCACACTCCGTAATGATACTCGTCAGATTATATCATTCATTGTATCTACGCTAAGGTTGGTTTCCTCACTAAGAGCCGAGTACCTGTTCTGCAGCGACACTCTGAATTCCTGTACTTTCCCTCTCAGTGCTAGCTCATTGATTGGCTTCTTGCGTATCAGTTTCTGTCGTTCCTTCTTCAAGTCTAGGCGAATTCGAGACCGTACCATTCTATGGTCACTGCATCGTACCTTGCCAACCACTTCCACATCCTGCACGATCCCCTGAGTGTACAGTCATCATAAAGTCTATTTCGTTCTTATTTTCGCCATTAGGGCTCCTCCATGTCCACTTGCGGTTTTCTCGTTTTCGGTAGAAGGTATTCAAAATCCGCAAATTATTGCGTTCTGCGAATTCTACTAGTAGCTCTCCTCTGGCGTTTCTAGGGCCGATGCCATAATCTCCTACTGCCTGGTCTCCAGCCTGCTTCTTCCTTACCGTTTCATTAAAGTCGCCCATCACTATACTACACTGTGTTTTTATTTTACCTTACTCATTGCGGATTCCACGTCTTCATAGAAGCTTTCAACTGAAGCGTCATCATGGCTGGATGTAGGCGCGTAAGCCTATACTACCTTCATCTTGTATCTTTTGTTCAGGTTAATTACAATACCTACCACCCTTTCATTAATGCTATAGTATTCCTCTATGTTGCCAGCTATGTTACTGTGAATTAGGAACCCCACTCCCAGTTCTCTTCTGTCTGCCAAGCCCCGATAGCAAAGGACGTGCCCATTCTGTAGCACAGTATAGGCCTCATCTGTCCTCCTAACCTCGCTGAGCCCTATTATATCCCATTTAACACCCTCTAGCTCCTCGAATAGTACAGCTAGACTTCCCTCACTAGATAAGGTTCTAGCGTTAAACGTTGCCAAGTTCAGGTTCCACAGGCGGCCTGTAGTCCAGAGAGTCTTAGCACCCTCTGCTGCGTTGCAGATCTCACCGCCGCCATGGTCAGTTGCTTCGCAGCTGCTGGGGACTGAGGGCCGTGAGTTATTTGACGTATGCATGTGGGAGGTAGTGGCCAGATACTGCACCAGGGTGGCCAATCCTTCTCTGGTGAGGGAGTGCGTTCCCGGCGGTGGTTACCGGTGAGGCCACACCCCAGGCCTCTTAATGCAGTTCCATCAACACGCGGATTTTTCTTTTTGCCGGTTGGGAACTGCGCGGCACGGGGATTCGAACCACGGACCTCTCGCCTGCGAGGCGGATGCTCTAACCACTACGCCATCGCCGCAACCGCAGTTCCATATAGCAGTTGCCGAATAGGCAGATGATAATCAGTACGAGATAAGATAATCCTGCTCATTTTTGCATTTCACCACACTAGCCTATACGTCTAGCTAAGAAAAAAAACAGCCAAAAGAGCTATATGCTTAATATCCCAGTTGTCACACAAATGTGATCAGAGCCGATGATGCTACATATTACACTGGGATCCTAGTACACAAATTATTCTCAGTTTCTTGACTTATGAGTCGGTCCATTTCCATTTCCATTATATTTATTGTCAATTGTTTTTTTACGTTTTTCATAGAAGTGTTGCATCGCTAGATTGCAGCATGATTGCAGTTACCAGGGGAAAATATACTCGTGTCGTCTACGTTAACGATAAACTTTGCGTTGGGGTTAATATATATATTTATTGACGATGCCAGTCGGACAAAGGTTAAAAAGTATAGGCTGTTAAATATTTCCCTGTGGTACTCTACATTTAACGGATCTGGCTTTAGAAGTAAAGGTGTCGATTTTTCTTGCTCTCGATTTGTTCGATTAGCAGTGTATGATGAGATAAAATGCATGTCCTCGAATTTCACATTACCTTTTTAAGAAAAATATTATGATAAACTTGTGGTCCTTAAAGTTTCATATTAAGTTAACTTTTCTAGAAAAAAATGTAATGATCAACTAAATCAAAAGCTTTAGAAAAGTCTACGAAAATAGCAACTATTTGTTTGTTTTTCAAGCACGTTATTATAAAGTCGAACCCACTTAGGACAATGTCGGTTTTAACAATATGTCGGTTATAACTAAGCAGCTGCATCGTTAACTTTTGGACGCTTTTTCGTGGTGAACCCACTTACAATAATGCCCGCACGCATCATAATCGGTTATATCAATAATTTCTGGTTATTGTGTGTCCACGCCGAATGGTAATGAAAGCGAAATCCTTGGAAAAGGAAAAAGAAAAGAAGAAAATCAAGCTGCTGAGACCGGGACACAACCCCAACGTCCGCCAGTGCCCCGTCGCATTCACAAAATACTTCACCGCGCAGCTATTGGGCACTGCAACGAAGGCGACTTTTAAAAACCCCAACGACGCAGCGTAGGCAATTCCGTTAAATGGGTATACTGACACAAAAACTTTAGCCTCTCGTTTTTCGGCTGCAATATGTTGTTGGGGGCCTGTTAGTCATAACACGACACATTGTTTGCTGCAGCACGCGACAGATAAATAATGACAAGCCCCTCATTATCGACCAGTTACAGTTTCGGTTTGAGCTAAGAGACGAAGCCACTGGGTGCAGCTATTGCCACCTAGCGCCGGTCTATAGCAATTATCGGTTATAACAAAACTTTTTGTGGCGCTTGAGTATTGTTATAAGCGGTTTCGACGTTATTATTTCTTCTCTACTAATGCTAGTGCTAACTCTACTGATGTGTTCTTACGCACCCGAGCTGATAAAGTTGTCTTCGGCATTGCGATATGCCCACTAAACGGACTAATTTTCTTCCAAGGACTTTCAACTATACGTCTTCTTCATATTCGCACGAATATAACCAAACAGGAACTGCGACACACTTAAAAAATACCACTTTTTCACAAGTCAATCCTTTGCTCTACAGGGTATATATATGCGCATTTATTGCGCAGTGTTCCAATAAAAAAAAAAATTGATGTATCGAATAGTAACTGAAAACCGGCTCAAGACGAGGATAAAATGAGCGCCAGAGCACCACTTCGTAACTCTGCTGTCTACACACCGCATGTCCTGTGTACACCGCATGTCCTATGTACACCGCATGAAACCCATGTTTTGGAGGGCACTACATTGTTCTTTTCCGCGAGGTGCTATTCTATATAGGGGAAAATGTGATGTGGTCTAACAAGATGTAGTGAATACGCAATGAACTCAAGCACACCAAAAAGAAAAGGATCAACTAAGTCATACTTAATAAAAAAAAATGGCATGGTTTGCGTTGGCTACCATCGGCCCGGCTTTCAGCAAATTTTGTCGAAAAACAAAATAAACAAAACGATAAACCGAGAGAACATGCGCTCTCAATATAGTCAGATGACAGTTAATACAAGCAATATTTTTGCAATAGCAGTTATATGAACAGCTTCGGCTGGCTTTAGCCGCCGCCGTCATGCACCGTATACGTATCTTTATATGTGAAAACACAAAAAAGAAAAAAGAAAAGCAGCCCGAGCTCGGCACTCACCTTGCCGCGATGCGCCGACGCGCGCTCATTAACCCGTACTTTGCCCCGCGGATGGAGGCGGGGGTTTGATGGTCGTGCGCGCGCGCTTATCCATTGGTGGGGAGAATCGCGCACCTTCGGCTTTCACACCGGAAAGATTGCATTTAGTTGCCGGACGCACAAAGATCACTACACTCGCTGGGCAGGCCCCGTTTGCGAAAGAGCGCGCTTTTCAAACACAGCGAAGTAACAACTGGGACACTCGTTAGTTCACACTCCCGTACCTGTGATTACGTTTCGTGCGTCGTTTTTGCTTAAACAGCGCTTCGAGCTGTAAACGTTGTTAGTTAGCTCTCGTCCTGTGTGTGGTGTTGTTCGCGTGCGTCATTTGTGCGTGAGCAGCGCATGCACGTTTCGATTTGCTAGCCGTTCTCGGCGTTACATTCCAAGTTGTTGCTATCGCATTCATTGCTTCACCCTTGCGGCAAAACCAACTTTTTATTTTAAATATCGAAGAATGACGTGTCGCAACTCGCAAACGGCGAGCAGTTTATGCAAGTGAAGCTTTCATTGAAGTTGCCTGTGCCGCCACCTATACTACGCAACGTCAGCTGTGTCAGAAGAGCGGCCGAGTAAGCCTATTCTAGTACACTGTAGCGCGGTGCAGTGGTAGGAGGTATTTACAGGTTGCCTTCACCCTCCCATATAAAACTAGATAGAGCATTCCTAGCAAAGCAGAACTTGAAGTGGTTTTGGTGGTTTGCACGTCACGTAGCATGGAAAAAGGTACCATGGAGGGATGTTCCAGTCTGTAGTTTCTCAAGCACCACTGTCTCTTGCGAGCTTGGGCTGCGGTGTTGAGCAAGTCTTTTCGCCACTGAATAAGTGGCAAATGAATTAACAGCGCAAAAATGGCATGAAGAAAATACGACGGATTCCCCATAATATAGTGGCTAAGGATGTCTATATATTTTCTTGGGATGCTTTCAGGTGGGTCTATCGACAACGTTGTTGATCTGGTGACATATGTGCAACACCAGAAAGCCTGCAAGAGACTGTGCGCCGCCCTGTTTCTAGACGTTAAGGGGGCTTACGGCAATGTCACCCATGAAGCTATCCTTAGTGCTTTGGAAACAGTAGGTCTTGGTGGCAAGATATATATGTAGGTGTACAGCTACTTACAGCTGAGATCATTTTACGTGATGACAGCGAATGGCCCAACACCTGATTATTACAGCAGCCGAGGAGTTCCTCAGGGAGGAGTGCTAAGTCCTACACTTTTCAACCTAACTCTCATTGGTCTAGTCGAGCAGCTACCTAGCACTGTAGAACTTTCTGTCTATGCTGATGACATCTGCATTTGGACATCAGGTGTGGCAAGGCCTCAGCTTCGCCCCCGCCTTCAGAAGGCTGCTACGACGTCATGCTACCTTCGTAAACAAGGCCTCGAGGTGTCCTGCGGAAAATGTGCAGTGGTAGTGTTCACGCGGAAACCAATGTCTGCTTACAGCATATCGATTAATGAAGAATACATATCGTTCGGCAGAAGCCACAGGTTCTTGGGAGTCATAATAGATAGAAACCTGTCGTGGACTCCACACGTGAACTATGTGAAGAAGCGGCTGATCGCAACATGCCACATGTTCAAATTCCTTGCAGGAAAGAATTGGGGAGTGCGTATACCATCCATGCTACAACTGTACAGAGTGCTGTTTATCGGATTCTTATGGTACAGCTTACCTGCAATATCTAACACCGGCAAGACCAACCTGCACACAATTCAGAGCATTCAAGACCAAGCACTTAAGATATGCCTTGGATTACCCCGCAGTGCTTCAACGGCTGAAACCATTGCCATCGCTCAAGATCACTCGATAAAGACGCATATTATTACCGAGACAATGCGCATGCACCTCAGGCATTATGCCAGGACCCCTTCCCACCACCTGGCTAGCCTAGCTGCTGAAAGGCCCCGCACGACATACGGCACTATTGTCTACAAGCATCGTTCATCGTTTACTGAGACATACGCACCTGCATCAAAGCCACTGCTTCCTCCTTGGAGCTTGAGCCGGCCGCGAGTTCACTTAATGATTCCAGGAATGAGGAGAAAATCGGACTTGAATGAGGAGAAATCGGCCCTGAAACAAACGAGTCTATTCCTACTGGAACAAAACTACAGTAACCACGTGCACGTTTACACGGATGGCTCTACTACGCCGTCTATTTCAGGTGGAGCAGTGGTTATACCATCACAAGGGGTAACTCGGTGCTTTAAGACTTCACATGTGACAACGTCAACGACGGCAGAACTCGAGGCTCTGCGCAATGCACTGGAATCTCATAAATTCAGAAGAAAGACCAGGTAAATGGCCTGTGTTTTCTGACTCAAAACCAGCGTTACAGTGCCTGATATCAGTTCTCCGACGCGGATGCCATGACCAGTTGACCTACCAAACTGTGAAACTTCACCACCTTTTAATACAAAAAGGCAATGACATCGTCTTTCAGTGGTTACCTGGGCATTGTGGTATAGGTGGCAATGATTCTGCAGATCATGCTGCTCGCACGTCACATAAAGAAGCGAACTGCGTTCCGATTCCGCTTTCAAGAGAGGATGCGGCGAGGCAGATTCGTCAACTGGCCCACAGTCTCACACTGACTGAGTGGAACACACCAAGCATACGACATACAAGACTGCACGAGCTCGACCCTTCACTACAACTCCGGCCTCCACCCGGCCTACACCGACGTGCAGCTTCGCTTCTTTATCGCCTTTGGCTGGGAGTTGCTTTCACGAAAGCTTATACCACGTTAATCGGAATTACTGACAGTGCTGCGTGCGATGTGTGCGGCACCGAGGAAAATATCGAAAACCTGCTGTGCCATTGTCCTCGATTTGCCTCAGATAGACAAGTACTTGCCAACGCAATGCGGCGACTGGATGATCGGCCTCTTTCTGAGCAGGTGCTATTATAGCAACATCCACATGCCTCGACAGCCCACAAGGCAGTGAAAGCTCTGCTGTGTTTGCTGAGAAAGACAGGCTTGTGTGAACGCCTCTGACATGCGGTAGAGTTCTACACGCTGCAGTGAAATTACTGTCAGTCTCTCCCTACCTTTTTTTTTATTTCCCTTTCTTCCCTCTTTCTTGTCCCCTTCTCCAATTCCCCAGTGTACGGTAGCCAACCGGATGTCTTTCTGGTTAACCTCACTGCCTTCTCCCTTTTGTTGCATCCTCCTCCCCTTCAGGTGGGTCAACCAGGGATGAAGTAAAAAAGAATTTGAGAGTTGGCGCTATGTACGTATAGACCTATTTGTGTGTGGGTGCACTGCCGTTTGATCACGGAGACTGTGGAGACAGGAACGTAAATGAATGCTGTTGCAATTGGTTTTGCAACGTGTACCGCTGGTAAACACCGAACCGCAGCTTCCTAGTTGGAGAGGTAGCATAAGGAGCTTTAAAAACAAAACAATCCAATTGTTTTTCTCGCAATGTATGATGCTACCTCTCCAATTTTGTTGTGCTATGTTAACTCAGTGAGCTCAATGGGAAGGGGCTAAATACACGTTGTTCAGTCCTGGAATAAACCTACTTCACCACTTACTGCAAGGCAGTGTTGTTGTGCTGAGGCGAGTTGGAAAAACCTGAAAAAACAATTTGGAGAAGCCAAGGCACCACTGGCCACACATTCAACTGAAAACTATATCAGCGCAGAAAAACACACATGCTCTTCTGCAGTGCTGGAACGCAACATTCATTACAACCACCTGTGAAGCCTTGAAATGTGTGCGTGGTGTGCAATCTGTCTCCCCTTTCCCCTCCTTTACTTCCCTTTTCCTCTTTCCCCTCAGGCATGGTAGTAAAGTAAATGTAGTCTAGTTATTCTCCCTACATTTCTCTATTGCTTGTCGCTCTCTCTCAATATAAAGAAAAGTTCCAGGTGTGTCAATGGCGCAGTTGAAAAATCAGTTTATTTACACAGTGCAGAGGCAGCTCCAAGGCACAGAGGTGCCACAGAGGCGACCAAATGATACAGAAATGAACGCTCACAAGGGTACAAAAAGTTGGCGCGTATATATACATCTTAAATGAACGAACAACACTCTTCGATGGCATGGCAAACACTCTCACGACACCACTACGCATGGGAACCTTGGGCAACTGCAGAATTTCAAGCGATGCCACTACACATCCTGTTCTGCAGTCAACAAATAACAGTGTAGTCCTTTCAAGCCATAAGTAAATCCTCTTGCACAACTTCAAGATACACAATCGACGTGCACGACAAGCTCTTCGTGTGGGTGAGCACATCATTCGTGACCGAAATGGTGATGAACTCGCCAAGTGTGATGAGCAGCACAAATTTGTGAAAAATTGCAGGAAAATTGCTTTTAATACAAAGCAACTGCAAGAAAAAAAAAAGCTATCATGCAATTGGGAAAGAAAATTTGTGATGTGCTGCATCTATAGTGACACAACAGTTCAGCAACATATACTTCTGAAAGACTGCTGGGAAATTACTTTTCAATACTAAGCAGCTGTAAGAAAAAGAAAAGGAACTCTAAGACTGGGAATGAAAAATTGCGATGTGTTGCATCTATAGTAGCGCAATAGTTGACCAATCGTAATAAAATGTTTCAAGTTCGAGAAGAATCATTCTTACAGCCCCCTCATTGTGCTCTATGCCCATTCTGTATGTTGTGACCAATAACATGCCAATGGCATAGCCACAAATGTTGATGCGAGCTAACACTTACAGACTTATTGCCTCTTGCTTAACGCATCAGCAATGAAAACAAGGCTCCCTTTTTTTTAATTCAATGAAGTCCAGGCAGCTTATTTTTAGAACAATTACAAGCAACAACTTGCTTCGTAGTAGGCATGCCTGTATAGCCACAGCACCTAACAGTAATACTAAGTTGTTATATGCCCTGAACCATGGTCCCTACATACAATCAATTCAGGACTTGGCACATGACTTACACATCAACAATCTTTAAGCAAGTTTTAATATAACAAGACTTAATCATACAAAATGTAAACTATGCTCTTCACTATACACTGAAACAATGTATGTCGCTTTCTATAAAGTATGCACACGTTAGATGGTATGCAAACTGAATGTCATGCTCAACAGAACTATTAGGAAACTTTCTTGATGTCATCGAGGGTCAATGTGCCAGTGAAAGTTGTCGCCAGTACTTGCTGTGCATTTCATCTTGTTCATAAAGCAAAGCTGCTTTAATTGATCAACATCATTACGCTTCTAAAGTTTCGTTCATATTGCACAGCTCCAACATTCAAGAATAGCAGCATACCCGCAGCCATTGGAATATTGCAGCATTAAAAGACAACGAGGAAAACAAAAATGTATTATTGGAGCAAGAAGAACTGCTGGCACATATACGTATACGAATGTAACCTAATGAACTTAGCTCTACAATGATTAGTTATTTAAAATTATGACACTACAGTTGAACAAAAAGCGGTAAAATGTGGCTACAGAAATATCTTCTGCAGCTGTCCACAAACTAAAAAGTGAAGCCCAAGAAGAGAAGCTTGCACATGATTGACCCAAGGTTTATGTTACACACCCATGGTATTCACTACTATCAACATGACTAATGTGTCAGCACAGCACAGATCACATAACCTTGACTCACACAAACACATGCACACAACTCTCAGGCATAAGTGAGGCACTCATTAACAAAACGCTTCTAAAATGTTTCCAGCTATGCATTATGTACAAAAACAAACATGATTAACCAAATAAGAGAGCTATTGCAGAGACAGGCTTGGACTTTCTGGGTGTAAACTGAAGCGATGTTGAGCCGACAATGTCTCAAGCGTCACCCTGAATAATGGAAGCACTCAAAGTATACCATATACTTAAAGCTCTTGCACAGTTATGATGTTAATACTGGGTCATAAGAAGGGCACAAAATAGTGTTTAGCAGGAGTGACAATATCGCTGACATTGGGAGCACATCACGATTCATCATGATGTCAAACAAAGCTTCTAATCCTCTTCTTTTCCAGTTCAAGTAATAATTGCAGTCATATTCAAGCAGTGTAGAACCGTATCGTAACTTTAGAATAGTATGTGGCAAATCATAATCAGTTGTGAATGCCCACAGAACAACTTTCAGGTCGGGGAAACCCACTAGCAAGCACTGAACCCTTTTTTAACTCGCTATGCAACACATATGGTCAATAAAACACCAGATTCATAATGTGGGAGAAAAGATGTTTGTGTGTAATAGATGCAGATTGCACATATAATTTTGCAAAGTATTGAACTTGTCGCGGTTATGTGTAACAATTGTGGAGATTCCAGATATAAAGTAGGAAACATTTTTGGCAAGGGTCGTAACATTCATTGTTGTGATGGGCTAAATTACTGTCGCACTAAGATGTTCACAGTTGTAGACCTTCGTTACACATGTTTTCAAGATGGGATCATGTAAATGAAAAAGTTCTGAGGCATCGGTTGCCAATAGTTATTTATAGCCCATCAGACAAGAAGTTATGTTTTAAAGTTACTATGTTCAATGCACACTGGATGCAAGTTGTCATTTAAGGATATATAGATGCACTGCTCAGATTTGTACATGCACAAAAGCACAGTGTTCATGTTTGGCCAAACCCTGTGGAAGACATTGAAAAGTGTTCTTGGCAAGTTCAGAGAGAAACACGGTGTTCGTTGCACGCTTAAGGCACTTCGCCAGTTTAAAATAACAGGCATCAGGATTTGAGCACTGTAGTCCGTATGCTCAGAAGGCTGCTTGATCAAGCTCTAGTCACTTCAGTGTCTCTCAAGAGACATCAAAGAGTTGCAGTCCAGAGACACACATGCAAGAAAATTGATAAAAACTCCTTACAAATTCGAACAAAAAAAAAAAAGGGAGATTACGTTCAAAGCTCCCAAGTTGAAAAGAAGACTTGAAAGGAAGTCCTGGTAAAGAAACTGACAGGTGTCCTAGGTACACAAAACTCTGGCCAAAATATCAGTCCATCTTGGTCCCACGGTAACTAGCATCCAAGGTAGACAGATTAAAGCGTCATGTACACAGCTGTAAAGAATAGCTTGTACATCAACTCCAGTCAACGCAAGCTGAATAGCAATGCGCCTTGGTCCCATTGCTCAACATATAGATGGTGGAGCAAATGGCAATGTGACGTGCACGGTTTGGAAGCCAGTGTGCTGCCCTCAACTGGATTCACAACTTGTGGTTCTCCATCAAGCCTAGTCGATGTCGCAGTCGGGTCCCAAGGTGGCCAGGGAGTAGAATCTCTCCTTGTCACCACTTCCGACACTGGTGACATGCTGGAAGCAGCAGGGCAGAGAGATCTCACTTTTGCCGGGAAGAGGCTTGGGCTTGGACGCCCTGTTCTTCTTCTTGAGACTCTTGCTGCTTTTGGGAACAGACAAGCTGATATTCAGGGGATCCGAGATCAGTTCTTCGACCTTCTCCCAGAATTCCTGTGCGGAAACAGAATGAAAGAAAAAAAAAAAGCCAGTTGTCAAGACAGCTTTTCTAAGGAAGCCAAGCACACACTTTCCATGAAGCGTTGAACACTGAATGATAATCCCAATGTTTATGAAGCTATGATACCAAAGGAGTTTGCTTATGTTAGTATATCCGATGTTTGGAAAACGCTCAAGGGCACGGGTACTAGTGCAGGACACGGGTACTAGTGTAAGAGACGGGTACTAGTGTTCTTTCAACGAGTATATTGGCTCTCTTTTCAAACCTTTTTCTTTTTGAGTAGAAGCTCATGTCATAATGCACTGGTACCTGCCCCTCCTATCGCTGTGGTTCTATATATCCCTTCCTGCATTTTTATCAACAATAAAACATCAGTTTTGAAGCAAGCATGATGAAATTAACATGATAACATGCAAAAAACAGTCCTATATACAAGATGGTGGGAAAAATCATAGACAGGGTGCTGTTCTCGTTTTAATGATGTACCAATCATGACGACAACAACGAAAATTCGCTTTGAGGGTGTATACAAGTGCTATCTCACAATAAAGAATTATTGATTATACAGTTGAACCTACTTATAATGATACCAGTATTAAAAATATATCTGTTGTGACAATAAAAAGCTGCCACATCATCAACTTTCTAAGTCTTCTATGGTGAAATAACCGGCCCCCATGCCTCCTAATCGGTTATAACAATGAATGCTGCCTATTGGGTGTCCATATTGAAAGGTAATGGAAAACAAAATCTCAGAAAAAAAAAAGGAGGAAAACATGAACTTCAAGATGCTGAACCTCTGCCCACAACCCCATTGTACTCAAGTGCCCCTTCAGATTCACAATGTGCTTCACTGTACAGCACTGTTGCATCGCGGCAAAGCTGACTTTTGAAATGTGCTATAGCACGGGAGCTGCGGTGGCTTCTGTTATAGCACTTTCAAACATGCAATTTGAGTGACAAGACGATAGTTATAGCGCGAGAACAGAACGACCACAAAGAGACAAGCAGGACACGAGCGCACGTGTAATTCTTGTCTCTTTGTTGTCATTCTGTTCTCGCGCTATAACTATCGTCATGTCGTACCAACTAGCTCAAGCTGCCACACTTTTGAGCGACAAGTTAGGCGACCTTTCTCTTATATCGTCTATAGATCATTTCTTGGCTTGTGTGAATATTGGAATGCTTCGAATATTCAAACGAATAATGCAGTATTCCAATTCACTTCGAATCGAATTTGAAATTTCGAATTCTAAACAAACGAATGAATGCATACTAGTCTGCATTGTCATCCTGTAAAAAAAGTTTAACAGCAGTACAGTGGCGCAAAGCCATGAAAACACATTTTCAGGAAAAACCCGCTCTGCTGCAAAGCCCTACTTCAAGGTTCAATGAGGATATTGCCCTCACATCGATTTAAGTTTAAAAGCTTGGTATACCTACTTATATGCTCTAAGTACGTATAGAAAATTTAAAATGTAACATATTTTGCAGCCTAGCGCTTGAATTCTAGCAAAAGTCTAATCATGTTACCATTCAAAGTTGTTGCCAGCTTTCCTTGATGCAAAAAAAAAAAAGTATTTGCACACGCCTTGTCTCAATTTTAAAAAGTATTGTGCAGGTTTGTTAGGTCACGACAAATATGCTCATTTTTTTTATAATATGCAGTATACATGGTATTCGAATTCGATTCGAAATTATTCGACCAGATTGGCTATTCGCTTCAAACCACAGATTCACTGTTTGCACAAACCTAGTCATTTCTGTAAAGAATTTGACCTCAGGATTCGAAAAAACGTATTAATACCATTCCGCAGAATGAATAACATCCGGAAGCCAATTCTGAAATATGGAGCCTTTGTTTCATGGTTGTCTTTCAAAATATAATGATTCTATAAGGTGCCTCACACAAACATACAAAAAAATTCTTTAGACCGGACATGTCTGGGCAGCTCGGCAACATATCTATATATAAAAATATGCAACGAAGACCATGGGCGGCGCCAGCTGGAGGTATGGAGGGAGGGAGGGGGAGCCGGAGTCTCGAGAAGATTTCTGCCTACCCCTCTCCCTTTGCCCCCAAGAGCAAGCATAGTCAAAACACAACTTAAGTGCTCCCAGCCTCCCTGAAGGGACTCAGTTGTGGTGCAGGTAACCCCCCCCCCCCAAGTTAAAAAAAAAAATCCTAGAGCCACCCCTGACGATGACAGTCATGTGCATGCCAGGCCACATGTATGCGGCCTGTGGACATGAGGAAACCTGGCATAGAGATTTACACAATCGGTATTAACTAGGTCGGCCGAATACCGTAGAAGAGAAGGCATACCTGCGCCGCATCTGGCACGTCGAAGCTGAGTCCCGCCATGCGGCGGTGGTCCGACGAGAGGTGCATCGTGTGAAAAGTGACGGCCGACTTCTGGTAGCTGCTGAGGTTGTCAATGACGTCCTTCCAGAGGGCGAACCCGGTGCCCCGCTCGGCCAGCACGACGTGCACCATGCGCCGCGTCCTGGCCCGCGTCTCGCCCTTGTCCAGAATGAGCACGGGCACGCCGGTGCGCGCCAGCTCCCAGCGGCCGGGCTTGCCGTCTTGGGACACGTCCGTAAAGTACAGGTTGGCCAGGCAGTGGCAGCCGTACACGTACGTCTTGTGGCTCTTGAAGCAGCACTCGACCTGCGTCGTACACCAGGATGCATACACATGGACTTTGAATGGACCATTTTTCATCATTCACAAGTGCGCTTTTCTGCACTGCATGTTTGCCCGAGTAATAGCGGCACCTGTGATGGCGGCACCACAAGCGGAAACGCGGTCCTAGTTGAACTTGATGGGGCTGTCTATTGTGAGTGTTTATATCAAGACAGGCGGCTGCACATTTTCTACGTTAGCGCATAAGCAAACCTCGCTTGAACAGGCTATTCGAAGTAAATGACTAGCTGCCATTGGTTGTTCAAACTGCAAAGTAGGAAAGCTAACTTTACAACTTCTAAAAGGGTTTATCGAGTTTTAATGTGGCCATCTTTTCGCGGAAGAAAATAACGCCCATCTTGTGTTTTCCTATACAACAGGGATCATGGCGGAGCGATTCTATCGGCGTTCTACGAGTTCTTTTAACGCCATTCACCACCTTTAGCCACCTGCTGTGGGCCAGAAGGCGCGACTTGGAAATCTGACCAATAGCAGGTGGCTGATAGCGGCGAAAACGATAAGAAAATTCATGGAGCCGTGATAGAATAACTCCACCATGTCAACACACTCACTTTGGGTGAGCAGGCTGTTGCGAAATTCCCTTTGTTTTGTGTGCGTTGATTTTATTTTCCGAAGCTCACGAGCTATGTATATACATATTTGACATGCAGTTCATACCTTGCCTTTACGAGTTCTATGTATGATGGCATGACTGAACAGCCACATCTCCAAACACTTGACAGTCATGGTCTGGGAAAATACAGCCAACACTAGAGGCCTGACATACGGAAAGGCGAGGGTAAATGGAGGTACGCACATTACCGCCTGGTCTTGCTTGTTTCTTGTGCGTGTATGTCTTAACAAAACACCAGGGTTTTACACGCAAAACACGACATGATTATGGGGGACGACGTAATGGAGGGTTCTGGAGATATCGACCACTTGGTGTCCTTTAGCGTGCCCTGGCATCTTACACTGCACGGGCCTCTAGAATGTTGCCTTCATCAAAATGCGACCGCCACGGCGGGCACAGTGAGCCCTGCACCACCAGGGTGGACTTGCCTCTGGTTTTGCTTCACAGGTGGAAATGTGCAACTGGTAATGAAATTTGATTCCCTAGTGTTAACTGGTCCCAGCCTGAAACAAAATGGTCCCGTCAAGTACACAAGTGGTTTGAGTTGTACAACTGGGACAACAGTTGGTCCCCAACTGGGATCACTTGGAAACCATACGAGATTAGTTAGAACAAGTTGCCGGTCTCAGCCGCAGACTACAGTGACCAGTGGGTTTCCATCGGGTTCCAGTTCTCAACCAGCTGGTACCAATCGTGGAACAGCCGGGACGACAAGGACGACAAGTCTTATAGAAGATCACGCCAGATCTACCGGAAGCATTATACGCGTCAGTGAGGGCTATCGAACCAGGATTCCGGCATACCTGGTCGACTTCGATGTCGGTGAGCCTGCCCGATTCCTCGGGGTCCTTGTTGAGCGCACCCACGGTGTCGTACTTGGTGGTGATCTTCTCGATGCCCATCTTGAGAGAGTTCTTGACAATGTCCGAAGAACAGTAGATGACAGCCTCACTGCCGGCCATCCTCGCCTCGCTCACACTCGCACAGCCGATGCACCGTCGCCCACACTAGGGTCCGGGAACGGTGTCCGTCTCAGTGTACGGTCTGTAAAGGCAGCATCGAAACCTGCATGGGGAACCGATAAACAGCGGTCAGGAACACGCAGGCAATCATTCATGTGGTAACATAGGGCCAATATAAGTCACATTAATTAATAACAAACGTATCTTCAGTGATTTGCACGGTAACTGTTTTCTGACTTAAGTGAAATTTGTTTGCCTTCGTATCTTCGCAGCCGAAACATTTAAGTTGGCATACGTACAGAGAGAGAGAGAGAGAGAGGCAGGGAGGTCCACCAGCAATTGTAGCATGCGGTTTGCTACTTTGTACTACCAGGTGGGGGAGAAAGATGAGAAGGAAAGCGAAGAGAAATGTAGACGTGCGACAGGTACTTTTGAATGTACAGAGGTCATTGATTTATTACGTGGATCGAAAACAGGACGAACACAAGGGAGTCATTTCCGACCGAAACATGACGACCGCGATGTGCACGAAACGAAAGCTATAAGAGCGGCCTTTTCTAAAGGGCGTTGTAAAACTCTCTTGGAGCTACTAATAGAAGTAGAATTGCAAGGAACCCACAGCGCGTCAGTGAGTCGTACGTGTCAGTCTAATGTGAAGCAAGCGCATTCACTGTGTACTACATTCGGGTTTTAGCGTAAGCGCCTTGTACTACATGTCCCTCAATATTGTGTTAGACTGATTGAAGCTTAATTGCGACAACACAAGAAGATACCCAAAACACGCCAAGGATTAAGAGACAGAGAAGACACGGCGAGGGCCCAGTTAGCCCGCAGAAAGGGAGGCCCTCCCAAGTCGACCCAGACACGACAGGAAAGGGGAGGTGCAAGGGTCAAAGCGAATCGAGACAACGAAGGGGGGCCGCTTTTCTCAGAAAAAAAAAAAACAAAAAACCGGCGGCCGCTTGTCTCGGGGAAATAACTTGCGCGCAAGCCCGCCCGGGGGCGTGACTCTGGAACGGCGGCGGGGTCGTGTGCAGCGAGCATCAAACGCAACGAAACAAGCGAAACTGACGCCTCGCCGTAATAAGACAAAACAGAAAGAGCGACCCCCCGGAATGCGTACAGCAATCCCCTCCGCCCAGCTTGTGGTATATTTTCATCATGTGGAGTCGGCAGCGAATGGTTCAAAGGTTGCGCTGCCTTCTTCTGTACGTTGGCCCAGTTGGAGAACAAATGGCACTGCCCGATGTCTATCCACGAATGCTGCGTGTTGTTGGGCATGCATATGAATAACAAATAAAAAAAAGGCTCGCGGGTCACGTTATCCTCCTTACGAATGTTACACGAAATTTCAGTACCATAAGCCGAGACATCACTTTCAAGCGAATGCAGTAACAACTTGATTGTGCGATACACCATCCCAAAAATTCAAAGTCGGTTATGTATGTATGTATGTATGTATGTATGTATGTATGCATGTATGCATGTATGTATGCATGTATGCATGTATGTATGCATGTATGCATGTATGCATGTATGTATGCATGTATGCATGTATGTATGCATGTATGTATGTATGTATGTATGTATGTATGTATGTATGTATGTATGTATGTATGTGAGTGCATAACAACACCTGGTGGTTTGGGAAATAACCGAAGGAAAGCGCTCCAGCATCTCTCACGTGCAGCGCCTAACCAGAATAGGGGAATCGCGCACGTGACCCCAATATTTCGGCAACCGAACCAGAATGACATGCTAAAAATGTTCCGCGGCGGTCCACTCTCACAAAATATTGGTTCAGAACTTTTGCTCTCGAATAAGGACCCATAATTTATTTTTTATATCCAATTAAAAACATATGTGATGCAGAAGAACAGACATTTCGTTGCAGTACCTTTTTTTTTGTTACAAACCTTGTCGCTCAGATTTAGTAGCTTTGTTCGAGAACCGCTTTTTTTTTTCTTTCGTGTTCCCGGTTACTAAAAAACGGCTCCTTTATTTTTTTCCTCCCAAAGACCACACGCTGAGAGCTTCCAGTCGAGAAAAATTGATGGCTGCGACCTTATGACCCTGAACTCTTGCGGCAATTCACGAGTCGCATTGCCAATAACATACTGCTCCGCCTCCCCCCTCCTCCTCCCATGTTCTGTTGTTTAGCGGAGCTGAACGAAGCACTTCTCGAAACACGACTTCGCAACCTTAGTATAAAACAAGCGCTCAACTTCGCAAGACCCACAAACACATACATCTCTGTATGACCATATGAGGCTTTCGAATTACGAAACCAGAAGCCACAAAGTCCTCACTACTAAAATATCTGCGTGTTTCGGTCCAAATGTCCCCGAAAGATGACAGTCTTCTGTCGGCTTTTTTTCATGCATAGCGTCACATTTAAGGCGCAGCCTAAAAAATACTAGGTTGTTTAGAATTACCTATGTATTGTCTGGTAAAGAAACACACCACTTAATACTTACGTATTGAATTTGCAACCCAGATATGCGTATCATTTGCTTTTTGACCAACCATGTTCACAAGTACGTATGGACGCAGTCATCAAATCAAGATTGCGGGGCGTCCAGCAAGGGCTTAAATTTTGTCCGGGTGGCTAAATCATGTGACAGACAGACAGACCGAAATTTCTGCGGTCAAGCATCCCAGAGAAAGACAATCGTCATTAAAGAAGAATGTTTCGCGATACTTAATTTGTGCAACGACTGGATGCTGTACACACGGATTACGTACGTTAGCATGAAAATTGCCACAAGGCTGGACTCGCAAGCTGCCTCAACGTTGACATAACCATGCACGAAAGTTCGCGGACGGTGATATACCACTTGGCGCTGGCTGGATAGTACTGATGTGAGCAAAGTTAGGATACAAAGCAACAAACACAAACCTTGTTGACACGTGCGCATCTGTACCTGTCTGTGCGACCGCGCTTCCTT
The DNA here is from genome assembly GCF_013339725.1 of Rhipicephalus microplus. NCBI lineage: Eukaryota > Metazoa > Arthropoda > Arachnida > Ixodida > Ixodidae > Rhipicephalus > Rhipicephalus microplus. The sequence continues at coordinate 145,506,917 of NC_051167.1, forward strand.
TAGATTATGTGCCTACGTCGGTATCAACAATAAGCTGATACCCTTCTTAGTTCTCAGATGTACACGACAACTTTTGCGCCTGCGTAACTGGCTAATTATGCTGTTAACCAGTTACACATAGCTGGCTCATATATAACCAAATTTATGAAAAATAACTGCGGATAAATAAAAAAATTGACCTTAAACGTGCTAAAACTATTATCGCGCATCAACAGGAGATAGTTTTCCACCCGATGTTTTTCAAAAAATTGAGGGGGGGGGGAAGGTGAGGGGTCTGGCACTAAACGCGCCATCGAACTGCACGCGATCGACTACCGAGACATCATCCGCCCAGGCGGTGTATTCAATTCAATTTTATTTCATCTCAAGGATGAACGCAGGCTCGGGAGCGGTTATGGCGCCTAGCTGCTGACCCAAAGGTCGTGGGATCGAATCCCAACCACGGCGGCCGCATTTTCGATGAAGGTGAAAAGGCTACAGGCCCCTCTGTGCTCAGATTTTGGTCACGTTGTTGCGACCGGGGTTTGCGGCACCATAGATCCGGGATCAAGATGTCGAGGCAGGAGGAGGTCGAACTTCGCGGAGAGGGTTTATTCACATTATTTACATGACAAGGGTTGTGTGGCCCAAAGCTCTGCACTGAAAAAGGCTTTCTATTGAACAAGCTCCGTGAACCACACTAAGCAGCCCGCGAGGGCTGATTAAATACAGTCTCATCTCCCCAGATCCCTAGATCGGGTAATAAGGTCCATACGGCACTGTCCAATAACATGTCCCGCAGCACACACGAGTGTCATTATGCCGGCACCGCCCCAAACAAACACACATACACAAACCAAACACGTGCATGGTCCCGGCAATGCTGCTCCCTCCAGCGAATCTTGCTTCTAGCGAGCGGGGTGAAACGTGTTTGTCATCTCGCCGCTCGCGCCGACCATTCAAGCTTTGTCGACCGGCGATAGCGGTCTAGGCGCCTCCGAGGGGCCATACCTGGACATATGGTGCTGATTTGAGCCTCGGCGGCTCATCAGTCAGAGACGCACAGCGTCCGACGTCCGTAATCGAAGGAAGCTCGGCATTGTGGCTTTTACCGGGACACCAAGACGCCACGTGTCGCATCTCTGCGCGGACCCCAAGGACAGCGGCAAAGTAATTTCAGCGACGCAGCGCCCAGTACACGGAAACAGCAGGGCGTCTTGGCGCTGCTCCTTATCTCCACAAAATGAGGCGGCTGCCTTTCTTCTGCTCTGACGGCCGCGGTAAAGGGTGGCCCGCCAAACACAACAACGTCGAAGCACCCCGGGTGGTCGAAATTTGGGCCCCTGGCCATCGTGGTTTACGAGGTAATGAGGTCACTGACGCAGCCACCCGAGCGCTTACCCACCGGGCTCCTCATCCCAGCTCTAATGACTCGGAAGCCAATACACCACTGCTGCTGTTCAAAGAAATTATTTCTTACACCGCGCAACACGGAAGGCATGCTCGCTTTGGGAGTTCACAACACGCTGGCAGAAATCGCAGAAGACCAGCGAACGGCGCAGTATCACCGCCTGTCCCAAACACAGAGCCGGAATAAATTGCCAGAAAGAATTTTTAGTGGAAATTTTATGACAGCCCTACACGATCATTTTAGAAACTTTTAATTACTGACGTTCGGGTTTTTAGCAATGTTTCTTGGAGTTGTGCGTGATTTTCTAGTTTTATTTGGATTGGAAACCCTGCTATGTTTGTGCGAAAAGTCGGTTTCACCGTGGCTTGTTTATTTTGTAGTTCCAAGTGAATTCTGCGTTTTGTTGCTTCATTGTTTTTTTGCATTGCATTGTATGCGCGTGAACATTCTTTTTTCTGCCCGTCCTGCTTGGACCATTAAATTGGTCTGCAGTATTGTATAAATAAATAAATAAACGAGGACGGCAAGAACGATACTACAACGCATCGAAATCAACGCCCCAGGGACGACCCCAGATGTAGCAAAGCAACCATCCTGGGACGTTCTCCAAACACTGAGAATACCAGCGTTACCGAAGCACATGCATTTGAAAGTACCCCAAGAAAGAAGAACGGCGAAAGGCACGGCCCTCAGCGATCGACGCTGGTACTACGTGGAAGTGGCGAAGTATCCCCACCTGCCAAACACGTACGCAGCAGCGGTTATCGATGCAGACACCCGAGTACTCACAACGTCGGGAAGCATACGGTGCGAGTCGCCCACGCAAGCAGAGGAGTTTGCAATCGCACTGGCACTGGTGATCCCACATTGCCGCACGGTCCTCCGCGACTCGAAGCCGCCAATAGTCAACTTTGCTGCAAACAACGTACGTGGAACCACTGCAAGCGTATGTTCAACGATAGCAAGACCGGAAACCAACGTTACCGTCAAGTGGTTCCCTGCGCACGCTGGGGAGCTGGACGCAGGCCCGAACCGCAACGAGGAGGGCGACACAGAGGAACACGCGCTAACTAGCCGCGGGTCTCCGTCAACACATTTCTCGGAGCCGCAACGACCGGATGTTGAAGACGAAGAGTATTCCACCACAACCTACAGCGACGTTCTGCAGTGGGACAGAACGAGCAGACGCCTCTACCCACCGAATCACCGAGACCTACGACGCAGCGAAGCAGCCAAACTACGGCAGCTGCAAGTACAAGCCATATGGACCCCCGTTAGGGCAAAGCACATCTGCCCGGAGGCATGCATCACGGATATATGCCAACACTGCAAGAAGGCGCGAGCCACACAGAGACACCTCCTCTGGGACTGTGCGCCACCTCTGGGTAACCAAGAAGAAGCAATGCCAACTGTCATTATCAGCAAGATCATCAGCCGAGAGCCAGGCAACCAAAGAGACGTGGTCCAGCACGTGCTGGATCCTGGAACGCCAGCGGCCGAAAGCGGCGCCCCCACGGGCTCCACGCGAGTAGGTTGCTGCTACAGGACGTCCGAGCACGCTATAGTGTCTCGCTTTAATCCCCCTCCCCCTCCCCCCTTTACGCCGGACCACCAAAACAGTTGTTTCACTCACTCATTATCGCTACACTAACCACCTTTTCCCGGCTTTTGAAAAAGGGGTGGGTAAAGCGGATGAACGACCTGTAAGACGGCTGCAGACAGGTACTCATACTCTGTCCTGCCATTGTCGAACACTTCATCGAACACGGATGGGCAGTACCTACACTGTGGGAAGACGTGGTGACATCTTCCACATGTTGTGGGCATGTGCCAAAAATCCCCACTAGCCCCCTTCTACCCCTTCCTGAGAGGCATGGGAGACAACACTCCTTAACCACTTCTCGCTGGAGTCTCAACAGACCATGGTAAGAAGGGCGCGAGTCGGGGCTTCGTCATGCGGTGTCCCGGACTAGGGACGCCGACCATGTAGCGGGGCATGTTTCGGCCCACGCACACACACACACACTCTCTCTCTTTTCTACTATAAATGTCCACACATCTCTCTCTCTCTCTCTCCTCGCAGAGGGCATCGTCTTACAGCTCCCTGACGTTACAGCCGCCAAGCCAGCAACGGCGGGCCATTGGATCGAGCTTATGCTCGAACGAATACGGCACGTTCAGCAGCCATAAGCGTTCAGTGCAGACGCACGCCTCTAGCCGTGCAACGCAGCTCCTTTCCGGTCGGATTCCGGAATTCCAGGAAGGCGCCACCCCCTCGCTCAGTTTGTTTTCTCTGCTCCGCACACGACCCGCCACTTATTCGCACTTGAATGCCCACCGCCGCTGGAATCGGCGCTCCTGGTTCTACGTATATATATATATGAACGTGCGTGCGGATACATCAAGGGAGTAGCAGGCGGTGCAGGGCCGGTCAAGCGCGGCGGCTCGACAGCGTACGGGAGCCACACCGTTTTGGTTCACGGCTCCCTTCGTGCTGTACTGTGCATCTGGATAATATAATAAAACGACCAAGAGTACAACGTGCCTAAGAACGGCGGAAAGTTGATCTGGTTGCTAGAAAACACCATAATCATGTTTACAGGCCACACCTTGCTTTCAAAAGCGAAGCTAGTCAGCAAATCTTTCTCGTTCCCCCCGTACAAAAAAAAAAGAACAAAATAGCATAGACCTGGGCGACCTAGCACGCCCGTGAGGCGGCGTCGAGGCAAGTCCTTGACGTCCCCTCACTGGAGGCCTATAGGACCGGCCACCTAAACCTGTTGGCTTCTGACAATAAAGTTTATTCCTCCTCCTCCTCCTGTGCCACAGAAAGTGGGTACATCCCACTATACACAACTTCGACTAAGAAGGAAGGCGGCAACAGTTCGCTCAACAAATCAGTGCTATAAGCGATGGATGCGAACCTTAGTCCAAGTCGTGCAACGCCCTTCTGGCTATCCTCCAAGCTCTTTCTCTGATTACGCTCTCACCGTCAACTATTGCCAATATAGTGTTCTAGTTCGCTGTATACCTCAAAGGGCTTGTTTACTCATTGATGATGGACGCCAGCCGTCAGGATGGAGATGTTCCGCAAGCGTCGAAGTGGAAATGATGCTACAGCTGCCGAACATCAAAAGACAACTTTGCGCGAGCTCTCTTGTATCCATGTAGATGTAAATATACAATTACTTCTGTAAGGACACGTTTTTACTTTTGTGTTAATACCGATTCTTATGACGGAAAGATCAAACGTGTATTTAAAGGCTAGTCTTTCTTGGGATACTTGCACGCAAAAATTTTGGCCCACCCGCCCCTCCTCTTGCTATCCCGCCTGGCTGCCTGGCTGTCACAGGAAACAATTCAGCCACTCGGGCCAAGTTTAAGCACTTGCTGAACGCCCAGCCACGTTAAACTGGTGGTTGCATTCATTCTTGTTAACATTGTCGATCAAAAAGAAAACATCACGCGTATCTGAGGCGCAACATCCATACGTTAGTATTTTAGGTGGTGTGTTCCTCTACTAAAAATACATCTATACGTAATCATTAAGACGCCAGTGTTTCTTACGTTCCGCTGAAAATGCGACGCAAGACACGAAAGAAGGCCGGAAGAAGACATTTGCAGCGAAGCGAGCAGCTACGCTACCAATTTTTTGCTGTTTTTTTTTTTTCGCTAAATGCACGCTGTAAGTGGATTACGTAATAGTTTAGGAATGCTTAGTAGGCACTAAAAAAAGAAGTTATCCTTGCGTTAAGTGTTGAACTCCAAATTTTGCTGTTCCGCGAGTGTCTGCCCAAGTCTTCGAGGCATACATAGTCAGACGACCAGAAGCACGCGATTATTTACCCAACCACGGCGTTTCCTGGTGGCACGGTTTCCTCGCAGGCCCTCCCCCGCGGCCCTTCCGGTGTGTCGACGACTCATAAGGCCACCCGTTCCACCTGGTCGAACATGAAGAGGTGCTACTCTGTTTCTTCTTCTCCCTAGCGCTGAAGGCCCGGCAACGGTGATCTTATCGACTCCGCCGCTCCCGTATCCCTGAGGCGTAAAGCCGTTAGCTTCGTTCTTCATAATAAGCGGTCATTTCATTCTGTTCGGAGTATGGGGTATGCTGGTAGCAAACAAGATGTGTCGTCAGTGCCGAAGGTACTCTTTTTTTTTTGTCTACGAATAGAGAGACAAGGAAGACCAGAAGCGTATAGGTCGACAGAATGGCGGAACAGAATCGGCAGAGATAAGTTCTGCGAGAGGGACGTTTGATCCAGTGAGATACATCGTCTCTGAAAGACGCCGATTCGGATGGTACAATCAGCTCACGCAGCAGCGCTCGTGGGCAAGTACTACCAGCGCGGGAGCAGTCACGTGATAGAGGTTGAGATCTCGAGGCGCGCGCGCACCCGTTGGTCCACGGCTCTCGTGATGAACTGGAAACAATAGATCATTTCTTTTTGACCTGCAGGCAGTTTAACACATTACGCAAAAAATTCGTTCAGAAATACCTTTACGTGGTATTGGTATGAACTTATCTGTGCCTGTCATTTTGTATTTTGGAGCTTCCAATTCTGGTTTCTCTAATGCGACAGTATGCGTGGTCGTTCGGGACTATATTGATGAAACTAATAGGTTGACTAATTAAGCAGTTCCATTATCCTAACATGTTCACATAATTGTATACGTATAAAATTGGAATATTGCTCTGTTCTAACAATAAATTCGTTTATGTAGATATTTGTATGCATTACATTAAGCACCACACTTTCCTAGGCTATCGGTAATCTTTCTGTTATACCTCCATTATTCCAAATCTGAACAGTAATTTTTAAAACCACTCGATTCTCGGCCAATCCCCCATAGTGGGTATGCGCCACTAACAATAGGAGAACAACAACAACTCTCGGAGGGCTGCGCGGTAGAAAACAAAACCGACACTGCGCATGCCAGTTGCCATGACGACGCACGCGCGTGGTGGAAGACGGGAAGGGCGAAGTTGGCCGAGCTTCAATGTCAAACGCACGCAGAAAGTCGTTTCCTCAGTTTGCAGCGGGAACAGCGCACATATATCGCTATAAAAGAAAATGGGCTTCCAGGAAAAGTGGTTGCAAAGGGCGACTGCGGCGAGCGAGGCGTATGTAAAGACCCAATGCGTTTAACTATGAAGCCTTTCTTTGCATACTGCGAATCCGTCCGTCCGTCCGTCCGTCCGTCTATCTATCTATCTATCTATCTATCTATCTATCTATCTATCTATCTATCTATCTATCTATCTATCTATCTATCTATCTATCTATCTATCTATCTATCTATCTATCTATCTATCTATCTATCTATCTATCTATCTATCTATCTATCTATCTATCTATCTATCTATCTATCTATCTATCTCGCTGCTTACGTCTGGGTGCTCTCGTGTTGAGCCTCTCAACTTGGCGTGAATTAAAATTAGCAAAGAGGGTAAAATCAAATTAGCAAAGAGGGTAAAGGGTCAACAGCCGCGCCGATCAATCGGATAAGAGACTCGTCTTTGCATAGAGGAGCTGCCAGACGAGCCAGGCTTTGCGAACGCCAAGGTTTGAAATGTATTCACAATACGACGGTACAGTGCATGCATGCGGTGTGCCCCGGTGATCCCACACATCGAAATTCCTACTATTCACCGCTTTATACTCGCCAACAGTCCACTAACCATGCACCTTGCAGATATGTTGCAAGAAGTGACGTTTCAAACAGACGACTCCACCGTAGAGATGCACGTTTGTGTCTCTGGTTTTAGATAAGGAACTTGAGCGCCTTGGTAAACTTCGTCGGAGATTCCGACACCGCTGCTCAGCCAAACAATATTTTAAGCAGCAACGAAGAACTTGATATGTATAATATGGACCGGCGGCGAGTTCTGGAATGTATACCCAATCTCTGTGACAGCTGCACACCCGTTTATGGTGGACCGAGACGACGACACGACACGCCGCGACAGACCGAAATCCTAAGGTGTTCTTCCCTAAAAGATCTGATGCAAGAATAGTTCTATTGCTAGAAATTCATCGATCATAAGGAGGCTGTGCTTCCATGTAAGGCGTATCTAGACGCGCACCTGTGAGAGACAGCCATGTTAACCACCATGTTACGTAATCAGCTCCTCGCCCAAGAACAAGTTCTCATTTTTATTTTATTATTTTATTTTATTTATGAATACTGCAACCCTAACATAGGGTTTTGGCAGGGTGGATATACACTTGATAAGTTTACAAATCGGCAAACAAATAAATATAAAACAGGTAAGGCATTTACACAGTTTCAGAACGAAAAAAAAAAAGAACAGTGGTTTGTAATAAACCGGCATAAGAAGATATAGAGAAATGAGCGCTACATTCAAGATGATCACAAGTGGATAATGGTTACAGTGATTGAAATAAGCAACAGGAGCCCATGTCATAGAAATTAGACACTCGCTGCTAGAGCGTAAATCTAGACTTCTGCAGCCAACGCCGTGTACGATAGTTTCCGTCGTCCGACCACCCAAGCCGCAGGTGCCGACGAACGGCACGCCCCTCATGACGCTACCGCGACACGCCCTCTCAATACACAGCACTGCAACCCACGTGAAAGTTTGTTCAACTCCGCAACTCGCTTGCAAAGCAAGCACTCATACCAGTGTCCACCCTACAGCTAACGCATTTGCTGGTTCCGTACGTGACTGGACGACTTAAAACCCGAGCTTCTCTGACTAGCAACCAGTTATGCCCACGCAGCCGTCTCTGCGAAGTCGAAAGCGGGAATCCTCAACCGCGCTTTGCGTGCATCCTAACCAACAGGCAGGCGCGCTCACTGGCTCACATTAATCAGTGGCCGTAGAGAAGTCTCAGCGGAGTTTGCGAGCTAGCCATCTCGGCGGGGCTGATTTCGTGCTGAAAGGATGATATAATATATACTAAACAGTCACGGCCTAAAGTGGGGGGCAAGCATTTAATACGACCTCAGAGCGGAACGATTCGTAAATTACGCTACTGATAGTGATGGGTCATGACTATAAAAACGCTAACCACGAGGAGAGACAGACTGCGATTGCGGCGGAGGGGCCCTTTAACAAGTGTTTACCTTGAACTGCGGGTTAGAGGTTGCCCAGTGCGAGTCTCGAGCGAAGGTTGCGAAAGCGGATAAAGGAGACGACAGAAGCACCATCAATATTACACAAGTGCACGTAGGCTCGCTCTCACGTTGCTTCCGTCGCTCAAAAGCCATCGAAGTTTTTAACAGAGGTGTTGGAGTTGACTATATAGACTATCGACTCAGTGGCCTTCGAAACCGGCCATGGCCGTTCGTGCTTGACAATTGAGTCAAAAGACCATCGGATCAATGGCCTTCGAAACGCTCATGTGACACTGGTATAACGGTTGTCGGTTTCATTGTTCAGGCTTGCGGTCACCTCAACAACAGGCAACGTGTTCCCACTCATATTGAGCGCGACTGTACGTATCGAGCTCTCAAGGTCGCCGTCAGTGAACTCCGGTACACTCACGACCACTTCAGCACCGTCTCGTTTACGACGTGATCGAGAATCGAGCTCGCCTCCTCGCGCTTCACGGCACAACACCCCGGCCTCGTAATGCAGAAAATGAGTGCATCCAAGCGCGAAATTGCGTGAAACGCGTCGCACGTTTTGCGGCGTCGCGGGCGGAACGCGGCTCGGCTTTTCGGCACGGAAACGTCGCTTTCTCGGAACCACCACTTCTCCTCGCCCAAACCTCGCCTCGATGGCGGCGAGTATCATCGTGACCTTCGCGAGAATACAGACGAAGAATAAACAACTCCTGCGCGTGCTTCAACGGTCGCCGCCGCCACCACATATACCGCATTTATGCTAGCGCTAGCCTAACACGAACAACGCAGCGCGCGGCGGAAAGATGAGTGATAGGCGCAACATCAAGATGGAAAGAGAGCAGAGGGGGCCAAGCGAACAGGCAGAAATAGACGACCTTCCCACGGTCATAATAATAATAATAATAATAATAATAATAATAATAATAATAATAATAATAATAATAATAATAATAATAATAATGATAATAAGTTAAGACCATACCACACGTACGCGTTGCAGCGCGTCAACGCGTGACTCTTAGACGCGGCGCCGGGTCGAACAGCTCGGGTTCGTTAACGCGCACGTCAGAGCACGGGCCTCAATAATTTTCGTTCTCAAAGTTTCACCATTCATCTATCCATCCACACTTTCGTCTAATATGCGGGCGCGGGATTCGAACTCACGACCTTTGGGTCAACGGGCCCACATCTTCCCGCGGGGGAACTCGAGTAAATGCGTCGGCGGGGGTATCGCGTGGATGTTGCGTAATTGGGTATGGTTTGGGAATTCTTAATTGTTTTTAGGGGAGAAGCTTCATATGCCGCGGGTCGTGCGTCCACAATGTAGTAGTAGTAGTAGTAGGTAACCACGTCGCGTTTAGTCCTTGGAATGTCCGCTGGATGGCGGTGCTTCTATAAAATGAATATATGATGAAAATGTGCGAGATGGCGGTACTTGGACTGTTCACTATAATAGATGGACGGACAGACTGACGCACGAACGGACAGACGGCCAGACAGACGAACACACAGGCGGGCGAACGCACGTAGGTCGGACGGACGGAAGCAAGGACGCTTCGCCCCACTCATCGTCGTTCAGTCTGTGTATATTTAGTCTTTATTATTCTTATTTATTGAATGAAGGAGAAGCGTTGCCTTCATAGAGTGGTGGGACGCTAATGTTAGGTTGTGCCCCAATACTGCTTGACGGTTGCTGCATCGCATCTACGTCAAGCAAAGCGTCCAATCAAGAGACAGCCAAGACGCCCTTGACTGAATTCCGAACGCGCGCTCCGGCGCTTATATACACACCGCCCGCGTTCGAGGGAGAGGAGTACGGGGGAGTGGTCCGCATCCTCACTGCGCATGATCGACTTGCTGAACGCCCGGTGGTGGCTCCTGGAGCGACAGTTTTGCGTATAGTGAACTAGTTCACTACAGTTATGCAGGTGTCTTCCTCAGCCGGCACGAGACGGGAGCATGCGCAGTGACAGTGTGGCCGCCGCCGATGCCGAAGGGCACATCGTGTGACCAAGAATCTCCGCATTTAAAAGAATGTGGACTTGTTCTGACTACGTATTGCGAAGGGCAAATGTCCGATGGTCAGTTGGAATACATACTTGGAGATGGCAAAAGTAACCCCGGGACAGCAGGGGGTTACAGAGGGCGGCGAAATTAAAAGCTCTGCAAGCACGAGACGGGACGAGCTCACACAGCACGGGGCAAATAAACTGGATATCATTTGCAAAGGCACTCCTCCTGCAGGGGATTCAAAATGGCGATGATGATAATGATGATAATGATGCGGATAACGTATCTACAGTAGATGTCAGAGCTTCCTGTATTGCATTGCACCGCTAGTAACAATAACAAAAGACGGGAACAGGACGACTGCAACACGTCAGCTTGTGTCTTGCACGCGTGCGTGCGTGCGTGCGTGCATGCGTGTGTGTGTGTGTGTGTTGCACTTATAAGCGGCAAAATGTCATACCCTGATCAATAAGAACCAAAGGCGCGCTCATTGGTTTAGTTACGCCGGTACTTCTGAACCTCAATTTTATTTGTGTTTTCGTGTTGTGCACGCAAAAGTTTCGTTATAAACGCCAGATGTCAGATATCAAAGCCCCACCTCCACGCCCCCCCCCCCCCCCCCTCTTCTCGATCACCTAAACACACCCGCAGAACTGCTAGTGCAGTTCGCATGACAAGTGTGAACACTTTGCTTGTGTATCAGGAGGAGAATTTTCGCTAGGAATATCTATACTTTAGGTATTTATTAAAAGTTCTGCAAATTGCTATCCACGCAGGTATATTCGAATGGACACGGCCGTCTCACCGCGCCATTGGCACACAGCGCACGCGCCAAGAAAGATCGGAAAGCAAAAGCAAGCAAACAAAGACGCAGTCTCCAGGCTTTCTTTATTGTGATCGTCTAACACTTCCGTGCACGATGAAGCGCCGCCGTCTGTGGTGTACCGTGCGCGCGAATAACAAGTACGCAGCCGCGAGACCATACGTATGCGGGCACGCGTGAAGCCGAGTGCGTGCGCACGAACTGCAGCGCTCGCAGCGCCACTTTGCGGTTTACGAAAGTCACGTACACGGCACGCGTGGATGCTTCGAAAAAAAAAAAAACTGCTGCGATAGGAATAGTGTCATTCCACTCAGAGATGGATGGATGGATGGATGGATGGATGGATGGATGGATGGATGGATGGATGGATGGATGGAAAACTTTATTGCGGTTCTGAAGGATTCCATCCCCGTTTTATTTGGGGTATTGATTGATATGTGAGGTCTAACGTCCCAAAACCACTACATGATCATGAGAGACGCCGTAGTGGAGGGCTCCGGAAATTTCGACCACCTGGAGTTCTTAAACGTGCACCCAAATCTGAGCACACGGGCCTACAGCATTTCCGCCTCCATCGGAAATGCAGCCGCCGCAGCCGGGATTCGATGCGGCGACCTGCGGGTCAGCAGCCGAGTGCCTTAGCCACTAGACCACCGCGGCGGGGCCGTTTTATAGGGGTAGGATTGCGGGTTGCTCCCACGTAGAGACGGGGAGGCCTAGCCTCACCGCCGCATCGTGGGCTCTCTGAACAGCCTTGAGTTGTTGTATGAAGACCGGACTCGTGAGAATTAAATGAAATGCATTTTCGGAAAATTCTTCACTGCTGCTTTGTAAAGAGGGGCACCTCCAGAGCATGTAGTTAAAATCACTGCGATTCTAGCAGTCCGGACAAAGTTCTGAAATATCGGAGTAGTGGCTATAGGTTACGAGGCTACGGT